>CAUYUJ010002858.1:204416-214416 GCA_963575745.1 Prorocentrum cordatum | reverse complement strand
CCTCCAGCAGAGGAAGGGGAGGAGGAGGAGGAGGAGGAGGAGGAGGAGGAGGAGGAGGAGGAGGAGGAGGAGGAGGAGGAGGAGGAGGAGGAGGAGAGGAGGAGACGAGGACGAGGAGAGGAGGAGGAGGAGGAGGAGGAGGAGGAGGAGGAGGAGGAGGGGGAGGGAGAGTATGAGGAGGAGGAAGACGAGGAGGAGGAGGAGGAGGAGGAGGAGGAGGACGAGGACGAGAGGAGGAGGAGGAGGAGGAGGAGGAGGAGGAAAAAGGAGGAGAGGGAGGAGGAGAGTTGGAGGAAGAAGAAGAAGAAGAGAAGAGAAGAAGAAGATGAAGAAGAAGAAGCAGCAGAAGAAGAAGAAGAAGACGAAGAAGATGAAGAAGAAGAAGAAGAAGAAGGAGGAGGAGGAGGAGGACAAGGACCCCTACTCCTGCAGGGCGGCCGGCCACCGGAGCCGGCGGGCTCAGGAGCTCGGCCGCGAGCTGGGCCTCATGCAGGAGCGCGGCCGCCGTCGGCAGCGGCGGTGCCCCCGCCTCGCGGCCGCGGCGCCCTGACGGGGCGGAGGAGGGAAGTAGAGAGGAGGAGGAGGAGGAGGAGGAGGAGGTGGAGGTGGAGGAGGTGGAGGAGGAGGAGGAAGAAGAGAGGCAGAGGAGGAGGAGGAGGAGGAGGAGGACCAGTGTAAACCCAACGCTCATCAACGATGTCGGAATACACCCTCCCTCCAAGCTCCCTTTTCATAGGCCCCATACAAGGATTCATTCCCACTGAATGAAGTGCCCCCATTGGGAGACAACCGTGTGAAAATCCTGAAGCGTGTTAAGACACCAGTCTCAGGGCTGCAGCACGACGAGTCAACCTCGCTGTTGCGTCTTGACGATCCAGAGTCGTGTCAGAACACCATTCCTAGCTCTTCAGCACCGCGAATCAACGTAACTGTCGAGCCCTGACAGTCTTGAATCGTTCCAAAACACTTC
The DNA here is from genome assembly GCA_963575745.1 of Prorocentrum cordatum. NCBI lineage: Eukaryota > Dinophyceae > Prorocentrales > Prorocentraceae > Prorocentrum > Prorocentrum cordatum. The sequence continues at coordinate 213,446 of CAUYUJ010002858.1, read as the reverse complement.
TGAACTGACTGCGAAAGTCTGCGCCGTATCGCGTTGGAGTGGAGCCTGAAAGGAGTCCAGACATGGCACGGTGCATGGGCGTCGTTTTCGCAACGTTGCAAGTTTACGACGCGAAGGCTAGGGGAGCAAACAATGACGAACTGGAAAACCCGCAGCTCTAAGTCGGTCCCTGAACTCCTCCCAGGGCGCTAGCGCACGGGTTCTCCGAATTGTGTCCAGCCGTGGCGACGAGGGACCCCTGGAGGCCACCTACCGTTGTCTCAGCTGGCCCTACTCCGTTTTTAGCCCACCGCGCAGCAACCCGTCCCCCGAGAGGCTGCCCAGGGCCACCCGCGCGGCACCCCGCCAGCCTCTCGTTGGGGGTGCCGCCGGGGGGCGAAAGACAAGTGTGAAACAGATGCTCCCGAGCAGCACCCAGTGCACCGCGGAGCTGGGGGCCCCCGCCCGCGCGGCACTCCACCAGCTTCAGTGCTGGGGGGGCCGCCGGGCGGATGCCTCCCAGGGGGCCCACGGCCAGGCGGCCCCCGCGGCCAGGCGACGGGCGTCCGCCGAGCCCCGGGCCGCGGGGAGGGCACGCAGGCCAGGGCGCGAGGGGGGCCCGCCTGCGAGCAGGTGCCCGCGCCAGGCGGCCCCGCTGGGCGCGCGGCCCCGGCAATGTGGGTTGCGTCAGGCGGAGCGGGGGGAAGGAAAGGAACAAGAGGAAGAGGAAGAGGAGGAGGAGGAGGAGGAGGAGGAGGAGGAGGAGGAGGAGGAGCAAGACGACGGCCACGACGACGACGAGCACGACCACGACCACGACCACGACCACGACCACGACCACGACCACGACCACGACCACGACCACGACCGCGACCACGACCACGACCACGACCACGACCACGACCACGACCACGACCACGACGACGACGACGACGACGACGACGACGACGACGACGACGACGACGACAACGACGAGAGAGGAGAGGAGGGGAGGGGAGGGGAGGGGAGGGGAAGGGAGGGAGACGGAGGGCGAGGGAGATAGAGGGGCATCTGCTCCAGGGGCCGCGCACCTGGGTGGGCGCGCGCTCGATGGCGGCGGCCGCCCCCGCCTGGGGAGGACGCCCTGGGCACATTCGACAACGCTGTCGCGCTCGCGACCGTGCGCGAGGAGTTCGCGGACTGGCCTGGGCCGGTCGTCGCCGAGGGGTCCGCCCGAGGCGTCGCCATCATCGCCGTTGCCGCTGCCATCCGTCGTCGTCGTCGTCGTCGTCGTTCGCGGCGTCGTCGTCCTGGTTCCGGTCATCGTCGTCGTCGTCGGCGGCGTCGTCGTCGTCCTGGTCCTCGTCGTCGTGGTCGACGTCGTCGTCGTCGTCGTCGTGGTCGTCGGCATCGTCGGCGGCGTCGGCGGTGTCGGCGTTTTTGTAGTCTCCGTCGTCGTCCGTCGTCGCCGCCGCCGCCTGCGGCACCGTCTTTGCCACGTTTGCCCGGGCCTTCTGGCGGTGCCTCGATGGGGGACCGGGAAGGGAGGAGGAGGAGGAGGAGGAGGAGGAGGAGGAGGAGGAAAAGGATGTGGGAAGGATGTGGGGGCGGGGGGGGGAGGGAGAAAGAGGGACCCGGAGGGGAAGGAGGGAGGGGGGGAGGAGGAGGAGGAGGAGGAGGAGGAGGAGGAGGAGGAGGAGGAGGAGGACGACGACGACGAGCTTCCGGGGGGTAGCGGAGGGGCATGGGAGCAGGAGAAGAAGTAGAAGAAGGAGAAGAATGATGAGAGGGAAGAGAAAGGCCAGGGGAAGGAGGAGAAGAAGGTGAGGCCTCATCCCCCCTGCCCTCCCGCCGCCGACGCCGACGACGACGACCACGATGCTCTCCGAGCTGCCTCGGGCGGCCGCCGCTGGAGGCCCTCCGAGCGCCTTCCGACGGTGACCTCTCCGAGCTGCCTCTGGTGGCCGCCGCGGGATGCCCTCGGAGGGCCGCCGAGGGCCCTCCGCGAGGGGCCCTTCGCGAGGGCCCTTCGCGAGGGCCCTCCGCGAGGGCCTGCCGAGGAGTTCCCTCGAGGGCCTCCGAAGGCCGCCGAGGGCCGCCGGGGGCCGCACGCCCGCAGGGGGCGCGCGAGGCCAGCTGTGCCTCGCGCGCGAGGAGCGCCGCGGCCCGAGCCGCAGAGGCGCTCCTCCCCGGGGGCGGCGGCGCGGGGGCGCGGAGGCGCGCGCTGCGAGGGCGCGCGAGAGGCGCGCAGTTGGGCGGCCTGGGCCCCTTCCGAGGGTCTGCGAGGGCCTTCGGAGGAGGAGGGGGGGGGGGGGGAGAGAGAGAGAGAGAGAGAGAAAGAGAAAGAGAAAGAGAAAGAGAAAGAGAGAGAGAGAGGAGGAAAAGGAGGAAGAGAGAGGAAGAAGAGGAAGAAGAAGAAGAAGAAGAGGTAGACGAGGAAGAGGAAGAAGAAGAGGGAGAATAGTAATAACAACAAGAGGAGGAAGAAGAGGAGCAAGAAGAAGAGGAAGAAGAAGATGAAGAAGAAGAAGAAGAAGAAGAGGAGGAGGAGGAGAATGGGGAGGAGGACGACATGGGAGAAGGAGGAGAGAGGAGGAGGAGGAGGAGGAAGAGGGGGAGGGGGAGAGGAGGAGGAGGAGGAGGAGGAGGAGGAGGAGGAGGAGGAGGAGGAGGAGGAGGAGGAGCAGCAGCAGCAGCAGCAGCAGCAGCAGCAGCAGCAGCAGCAGCAGGAGCAGCAGCAGGAGCAGCAGCAGGAGGCCTCCGAGGGCCCCTGCTGCCTCGGGGCGGGCCGTGCCCTCCCGTCGGCGGCCACGCCGCCGCCGCCGCCGCCTGCAGGCGCCGCCGCCCAGGGCGCCAGGCCCTTGTTCGCCGAGCTGTCGGCGGAGCCCGTGGCCGCGGCGTCGCTGGCGCAGGCGCTCCGCCGGCCGGCCGGCCGCGCCTCGGGGGAGGGCCTCCGGAGGACAGGGGCGCCCTCGGCTTGAGGCGGGCCCTCGGGGGCGGACAGGCCCCGCAACAGTGACACGTCGATTAGTGAATTGTCCGTTCTCGGTTCTCGAGAGGGCGCCGCGGCCGTTATCTTCCAGGCTTGCGCCCGCCAGGTTTGGGCCTCGGGTCGTTTTCACTAAACCACGTTTTGCTGAAGGGAGGTCTGTCCATCCCCGGGGCTTGTGCCTCTACAGACAAATATGCAAAAATAGTGATAAAAAACAAACCAACAAGTATGGGGACTATTTCTCGACTATTTTTGCTGGATTTGGGGAGTACTTTTTGAGTATGTGTCATTTGTCGTCCAAAATCCCCCCTGTAGGGGGACACGCCCGACCTAACCCTCGGCTCTCCGAGCGCGTTCCACGACTCGCAGACTGCCTGCTCGCAAGTGTCCAAACACAAACAAAAAAACACAAGAAAACAAAACAAAAAAACAGAACAAATAAAAAACAACAACAAAACGATATTGACCATGACCCGGTTTGTAGGGCATCGTAGAGCCCACATGGCGGACCCGGGCCATGTGCGAGCAGGTACTTGGGCGAGTGGTGGAGCGCGCTTGTCTATCCGAGCTCGTCCATGGAGGCCTTCGCGGCGGAGTTCCTGGCTCCGCCGCCACCTCCTCCGCCTCCCCCGAGCCTCCGAAGAGGTCAGGATCGTTGCTGACTTATAGTCAGGAGCTTCGGCTTAGCGTGTCGCTCCGCCAGTTCTGGATCCCCACGCTTGAGCGCGACACGCTGTCCACGTCCCCAGTCCCACTCGTCAGCGTCCCGAGCTGTTCCCAACCTCCCGCCCCGCGGAGCGTAGCGACACGCAGTCCGCTTGCAGGGCATAGCGTGTCGCTGGGGCCGCAGCCGCGACACGCAACGCAAAAGTGCCTCACCGTATCCCAGACATTATGTGGTGTTGGATCCTCGCTTTGAAGCAGCAGCGTCCCGCGTCACCCCACTCCCCCCCGCTCCCTACTTCTCCCATCCCTGCGTCGCACACCCACGTTCGGCACGCCACTTACACGCTTCGTGGCCCCATAGGGAGATCAACCGAAGTCCTCAAGTGGCACAAGTCGCACGCGGCTCCCCCTTCATGTCGGCACGCCCCACACCCGTTTCGTGGCCCCGTAGCGAAGACGATACTCACACACGCGGTACGCCACAAGAGCAGATGGTCGGGCATTTCGCTTGGATCATTCCGTTGGTTCCCTGAACAGCTTGTCTGTAGGAGGGTTCTCTGCGCGGCTCGCAGGAAGGCCCAGGAGGCCGTTGCCAGCCCCAGGAGCGGTGACTCGATGGTTCCCCTCTGGTCTCACGGAGGGGCCCGCTGCCAGCAGCGGTGGCCCGACGGTGTCCCGCATGGTGGCTCTCGTGTTGTCTCCCGTCTGCTCTCCCACATTGCCTCTACCGTATGCGCTCCCGTATGACCTCCCGTAAGGAGGAGAGGAGGAGGAGGAGGAGGAGGAGGAGGAGGAGGAGGAGGAGGAGGAGGAGGAGGAGAGGAGAAGGAGGAGGGGGAGGGGGAGGGGAGCGGGAGAAGAGGAGAGGAGGAGGAGGAGGAGGAGGAGGAGGAGGAGGAGGAGGAGGAGGAGGAGGAGGGGGAGGGGGAGGGGAGGGGGGAGGAGGAGGAGGAGGAGGAGGGAGGAGGAGGAGGAGGAGGAGAGGAGGAGGAGGAGGAGGAGGAGGAGGATGCGGAGGAGGAGGAGGAGGAGGAGGAGGAGGAGGCGCACTGCATGTTCAGCGCACTGCGACGCCCTCGTTACTGTTCTCTTCTGGTGCCTGGGGCCTGCTGCCGCCAGGCGGGTGCTCCCTTCTCCTTGCTGATGACCTTCGCGCTCTCGCCCTTTTTCGGGCTCCCGCCCACCCAGGACGGCCCCAAGACGGCCCCCAAGAAGGCCCGAGGACGGCCCAGCGGGCCTCGGGCCGTCGAGAACACGTCGCCAGGACGAGCTCCGGAAGCCTTAAGTCGGGCTTGTCCCTCGACAGGAGGATTGTTCAGGGATAGTTCAAAAATAGTCTGGGGACGACTTTTCCACTACTACTTTTCAATTTTGGTTGGACTACTTGCTGGGCTTTCGCCCAAAATTCGCCTGTAGAAGGACAGACATGCCCGACCTAACGGAAGCCTTGGGCCAACCGCAGCCACCACAACCGCAGCACCGACCGCGCGAGGCGGCTTGCGCGGGCAGCACAGCCCAGGGGCGCAACCACGGCGCACCAGCGAGGAGGAGGAGGAGGAGGAGGAGGAGGAGGAGGAGGAGAAAGAGGAGGAGGAGGAGGAGGAGGAGAAAGAGGAGGAGGAGGAGGCTTCGTCGAACGGGCAGGGAGCTCGAGGAAGAAGGCACAGCACGAGCTACAGAATCTGAGGTCCGCGAGGATCGCCTGGATCTGCCCTGGGTTCCCCCCCTCCACACACCGCTTTGGGGAGCGGCGCCGCCCCGGGCGCGCTCCGCGTGCCAGGGAGGGGGTCCAGCGACGACCCCAGAATCGGAGGATCAGGGACTAATGAGACTACGCTCCAAGATCCCCACGGCTTCCCCACGCTCCGCACGGGCTGCAGAGCGAGGGCCGCCAGCTGCTCCGGACTCCTTGGGACGTGCCCTGAGCCAGTCGCATCATGACATCGTCCCTGTCCCGTAGGAGTCCGCGCGGACTTCCGAAAGTTTGTTTGCACAGTGGAGGCCCATGCCAAGCAACACCCTGCTCGCCTCCAGGGTGCCCTGGGCTTCTTGGGTTCCGATGGCTGTGCCATGGAAGGCGTGACGCTTCCATACCAGAAATCAGTGGACGTCCTGGGGTCCCAGGGTTGGGTTTCTCGTGGAAGGTCTCTTGTGGACTGGCCTCCACTGTCCGTGCAGGTCTCGCGAGGCTCTCCGCAGCGGGCGGGTCTCGCGAGGCTCTACCCCGCGCGCGGCGGCCCGCGCGCGGGCCCAGGCGCGGGCGGGGGCTGGTGCGCACGCGGCACGGCAGGGTGGAGCCCAAGCGGGTGCGACTTGCAGCCCCCGCTGGGCGAGCCTTGGGAGGGAGGGAGGCAGGGCGTGACGACGAGGAGGAGGAGGAGGAGGAGGAGGAGGAGGAGGAGGAGGAGGAGGAGGAGGAGGAGGGGGAGGGGGAGGGGGAGGGGGAGGAGGACAGGTGCAAACCCCAGGCTCATCAACGATGTTGCAAACAAAAACCTTCATCCAAGCTCCCTCTTCACTGGTCCCTACTAGGGCTCCTTTTCACCCAGGGAAATGCCCCAGTGGAAACAGCCGTTTGAAAATCCCGCATTTTACCAGAACACCATTCCTGGGACTTCAACGCCGTGAGTCGCCGTTATTGTTGCATCTCGACGATCCTGAATCGTGCCAGAGCACCATTTGGGACTTCAACACCGCGAAGCAACCTAACTGTTGCACCTTGTCGGTCCGACATCGTGCCAAAACAGAACGCCAGGAACGTTAGCCATGAGAACCCGTGGAACTATTGAAAACTTTTAAAACAAATGCGCGCAGCGCTAGTAAAAGGAACCGCCCTCCATCTGCGAAACTCTTGCACGTTTTACGACCTATGTGCGCGGCGCTGAGGCGAGAGCCACATTTTTTAAACGACCCGCCTCCCATCCGTGAAACTCTTGCCGGTTGTAAGTACGAACGCGCGCGGCGCTAAGGCGAGAGCCACATGTTGAAATCCACCCGCCTTCATCATTGAAAACCATGCACATGTTTAAGACGAATGTGCGCGGCGTTAAGGCGATAGTCACATTCTGAAAACAGCCCGCCCTCCACCCATGAAACTCCTGCAATGTTTTAAGACGACTGTGCGCTGTGTGGCGTTGAGACGAGAACCACATGTTCAAAACGGCCCGCCTCCCATCCGTGAAACTTCTGGAATGGTTTAGAAACGAGTGCGCGCGGCGCTAAGGCGAAAGCCACATTTGAAAAACGCCCTGCATTCCACCCGTGAATCTCTTTCACGTCGAGATCATCAGTGGTGAGGAAGTCTGAGGCGAAACGCGCAGCCTGCCTTGCCGACACGCATGGGGGTGCGACGGAGAGGATTTGTTATAAGGCAAAGGAAAGGAGGAGGACGAGGAAGAAGAGGAGGATCAGTGAGTAAATACTCCTTCCAAGTTGCTTTGTGTTTTCCATCGCTCCCTAAAAAGATTGTTATTCATTGTGGGAAACGTCCCGTTAGAAGGCAATCGCCTGAGAATCTTCAATCGTGCCAAAACACCATTCTTGGGATTTCAACGCCGCGAACCAACGTTACTGTTGCATCTTGACGATCCTGATCTGTGATAGGACACCATTCCTGGGATCTCAACGCCGCGAATCACCGTAACTGTTGCGCCCTCACAATCCTACATCGTGCCAAACCCAGGTTCTGGGACATCAACCATAACAACCCTCGAAGATGGGCTGAACTTTGACAACGAATGCGCGCGGCGCTGAAGCCAGAACCTGAAAATGGCCCACCCTCCACCCGCGAACTCTTGCAAAGGTTCACGACGAATGCGCGCAGCGCATAGGCGAGAGTCGCATTTCGAAAACGGCTGGTCCTCCACCCGAAGGTTCTTGCAATGTTTGACAACGAGTTTGCGCGGCGCGAATGCGAGAGCCACATTTAAAGTTCACCCGCCTCCCATCCGTGAAACTGTTGCAAATTTCAAGACTCAGGATCATGAGCGGTGATGAAGTCTGAGGCGAAACGCCTGGCCAGACCTCCTGACATGCTTCGGGACAGGGAGGAGTCGTTAATAAGGACAGGTGTGGAGGACGAGGAGGGGGAGGGAGGGCGGGAAAGAGATTGGAAGGAGGAGGAGGAGGAGGACGACGACGACGACGATGGCCACAGCGACGCCGACGAGGACGAGGAGGAGAACGAGGATGAGATGGGGGAGATAGACAAGGGACGAGGAGAAGCAGAAGGAGGAGGCCGAGGAGTAGGAGGTTGTTGACGGGGGGAGGCCTCCTCCTCCTGCTCCCCCAGCCTGGCCTTCCCCTCCGGACGAGGTGTATCGCGGGGCGCTCGACGACGGCACCGACGTCGCCGTGAAGGTGCAGAGACCTGGCCTGCTCGAGCAGGTGGGCCCTCGCCCACCAGCCCCGACGCCCTGATCCGCGGCTTGTCAGACTTGCGATGGGAGTGCAGAGGAATACGGTCGGAAACTTTGGCTTAGCGTGTCGCTCCGCCGGTTCTGGCCCACCGCGCCTCGACGCTACACGTGATCCACTCCCCAGCCCCCATGCGTCAACGTCCTGAGCTGCTCCCGACCTCTCGTCCCGCGGAGCAGAGCGACACGCCGTCCACTCGCAGGCGTAGCGTGTCGCCGGGGCCGCCGCCGCGACACGCTATGCAAAGTTCCCGACCGCACTCTCTGCTCCCCTCACGTGTACCATCGCCCTCGATAGGCCTGCAGGATGAGTGGGTTCGGGTTGTTTGTCGAAACCCCCACTTTACCATGCATTTCTCCGCTCCGCCTCCAGTCCCATCGTCGACGATGCTCGTTCGATGCTGCACCGTGGGCAATTTGGCCCCAAGAGCCCCTCGGGGGCGAGCCTCTTCTTCCTTTCGCTTGAGGCTCGATCCAAAACAATTGCTTGACGACTTTTCTCCGATGCATGGATGTGCTGGAATCAGGGTTAATCAATCGAGGTAAGTCCAGGTACCTAGTAAGTCGAGGTAAACCCGGATACAACGAGGTAAATCCATGTATATCTAGTAAGTCGAAGTAAATCTGATGTATCGAGGTACATCCAGGGATCTCCCGGGAAAATTGGAGCACCTCGGGGACGCTATAGCGCGAGTAGAAGGGCAGCAGAGGTCAAGCCCTTCACGACTGCCACTTGTCGAGCCGGCGGCGCGGAGGTGCTCGCGCGGTCTTCTCCTCGCCTCGGGTTGCTCTTTTCTGGCAGCCGCGCCTCGCCGACAGCGCTCCCAGGGGCGAGCCTGCCGCCAGAGGCACGAGCTGTGGCCCGAGAGCTGGTCCGAGGAGGCTCTTTCTGCCTTGCTCGGCCCTTCGCCAGAGTGACCCCTTGCGGCTGTACGTGTGGGTGGCCCTTCGCCAGAGTGCCCCTCGGTGCGGGCCCACTGGGGTGCCCCCAGCATTGGC
>CAUYUJ010002858.1:181916-196916 GCA_963575745.1 Prorocentrum cordatum | reverse complement strand
TCTTGTGGCTCAGAAGAAGCTGAGCAGGCCCTGAGGCTGGCGCCTGGCACGCAGCCGCTACCCATCGGTCGTTGAAAGTGGATATTTCTGGACTCCCAGGCCCCAATCTGCTCTATAGGCGCCTGCCTACTTCAATTGACGAGCGCTTTTCCCTTTTTCATTCATCCGTAAGGGGCCGGCGGGGACCCAATTTTCCTTCCAGCGCCTTCTTACCTCATGCTTCTGCCCACTTCTTCCGACCGATGGGTAGGCTTCTGATTACAAGCCTGGAACATATCCCTATCCCTATGCTGGGCACCTCCTCATCACGATGCCAATCTTAGAGATTCCCTGATTTTTTGAGGGCGAATCCCTAAGATTGTCATCGCCTTTTGGCGTGTCAATCTTAGGGAGAGGGATACGTTCGAGGCTGGTAATTCTGAGGCAGAACAAAAAACATCCCGGTGCTCCTCGCTCGCCCGTTCTTTCGGGCACGGCTTTGGGACTTGGGTGGTTCGCCGCCGAGCACGTTCCGGGCGGCCAGGGCCTCCCAAGGTTCGGGCCGAACGAAAGGGGGTGACAGGGCAAGGGGGGGGTACGAAATCTGCTGCATGCAGCTGGACTCGGCCCCGCCGCCGGGCCCCTTCCTCGATACATGGGCGCCGGGAGGCGCCGGGAAAATCAGCTACGTCAGCTGATTCTTCTAGACGCCCGAGATGGGTACGGAAAGAATGGGTACAATGCCCAACAGCGGTTCCTGTTCATTTTGAACAGGATTCGCTGTCCACGCCGCCGCGGCCTGTGTCCATTCGAGACAGGAGGCCGCCTGCCCAACAGCGGCCGCTGTTGGTTTGGGACAACATTTGTTGCTGGGCATTGTACCCATTGTTTCCATACCCATTTCGGGCGTCCTAAATTCTCACCCCCCCCTCTGCGATCCCCCCCTTATGCCCAACCCGAAGGGTCCAAGACAGCCGTGCTGTCACGGACCGTGCGCGGTGAGGTCTCCGCGGGCTTCGGGGTCACCCGCCCGTACCGCGCTGCTGGGGGGGCGCCGGCTCGCATGCCGAGCGTCGGTGTTGGCGAGGGCCTGCGCGGCCCGCGTGGGGACCACCCCGAACTCGTTGAGGGCATGAGTTCTCGTGGCGTGCTCATGGGGAGGGAAAGCAAACAAGCAAAAAAACAACAAACAAAAAAAGCAATAAGAAACAAACTAACAGAGAACAACAACAACAACAACAACAACAACAACAACAACAACAACAACAACAACAACAAGAACAAGAACAAGAACAAGAACAACAACAACAACAACAACAACAACAACAACAACAACAACAACAACAACAAAAGTGCCGATTCCGATCTGCCCTTCCCTTTCCCTCGCCTTCGCCCCCCTGCGCCTCCCAGAGGGGGGTGCCCTCGTCGCCACGGCTGGGCTCGGCTCGGAGTCTTGGTCGGAGAGCACCCCGGGAGAGGTCCGGGGAGTAGCGGCATCGCTATCGTTAAGTCGGGCCTGTCCCCCTACAGGGGGATTTTCGGCGAAAAATAAAAAATACCCCAAAAATAGCCAAAAATAGTCCAAAAATAGTCTGGGGACTATTTGTTGAGTATTGTTTGACCTTCTGGGGGCATTTTGGAGGTATTTTTTATTTTTCGTCGAAAATCCCCCCAGGCCCGACTTGACGCTACCGTTATTTGTTCTTCCAGGTGGACTTATCCTCCTGTGCTGGGCAGAGCGCGCATCTCCCCGCCGCGGCTCACATTCGCAGCAGCACGTCACGAACTGCTTCCCTGTCCCTCGGCGACCCGAGCGGAGCCTCCAGATCCCTCCACGTCGTGCTGGCACTGCTCGTCACCCCTGTCGATCTCTTCTTCCGGCTCTTGCCTCTCCTGCCGCGGCTCCTCCTCCCAGCCAGTTTTGCCTTCCCCGTGCTCCTCGTCCGTTGTCTGTATCCGCAGCTGTGCCGGTTCGCGCAGGGTTGAGTTGCTTGCGCCGCGGAACGAGCACTGGCACGGGTCGCGAGGGACGCTTAGCAGCGATCGCTGGCCCACTGTACCCATCTGTTCGAGCAGTTGTGGCTAATTAGTTGCGCCAGTCCGTGACATAGCCTAGCGACATGGACATCGGGGAAGGTGCTGCTCAGATCTGGATCGAGAACCACCCCACTGATGGCTGGGTACCTGGCCGTGTCGACTCAGTGAACGCCGACGGTTCGGTCTGCGTGGTCGACGAGCAGGGTCAGCAATTCCAGGTCGCAGCAGATAAGAAGCGGCCAGTAGACGCTGCTTGCCTCAAGGGCGTCGACGACCTGCTGTCGCTGGGCGACTTCAACGAGGGCGCCCTGCTGCACAACGTGCGCGTGCGCTACTTCCGAGACGAGATCTACACTGGCATCGGCGGGCCGATCTTGATCTCGGTAAATCCGTTCTGCAAGCTCCCCGATCTGTACAGCGAGGCCGGGCCAACAGTAAGCGTTGCGCCTCGCGTGTCCGCACCAGTCCATCCAGAAAAGGTGGTTTGAAAAGTACATCTCCAAAATCATACCTAGCCGTGACAAGGGAAGCGAAGGAACATTAGTGCAACAGCGCGGGGGCACTCCTCGGGAGCGTCTTGGAGGCCTCCTGGAGCCATTTCAGGGCTCTCTTGAAGCCCTCCTGAGAGACGTCGGGGCTCTCTCGAGGCCCTCTCTGAAGGTTGTGGATCCATCCTGGAGAGCAGCGACGGAAAAAGTGAGGGGCCTATTGATGCCCATTTCACGAGCACCTATTGCGGCCCCGTTGGGATTCATTTGTCGGGGGGCCACCTGATGAGACCTCTTGGGACTCTTCCAGGCCCCGAGTGCCATCTGTGATAATCGCTGGGCCGTCTTGAGGCCTCGGGCGCCTGTCGGCAACCGAGAAAGGCGAGAAGGCGAAAACGATGGAGACGATTGGCCTCTTTGGGACATCATTGGGAAGCTCGGGGATGACCTCAGAACCCTCTTGAATCATCTTTGAGGCGTGCTGGAGGCCACCTTGAGCGACGTCGTGCTACCTGCGCCATCCAGGAGCCATCTGGGGCCCCTCTTGGACGGTTTACGTGTTCGCCATCACCATCTCCAGACCCCCCAGGGCCCCAGGGGAGGGGGCAGCTTGCGGTATGAAGTTTTCCCCAGAGCGGCAGGAGGGCTCAGATTGGAAGGGTTGGGCGCCAGACCGCCTACGCCAAGAAGGCCAGTGGGACGTCTTCTTCCTCTTTTCACCTCTCCTCCTCCTCCTCCTCCTCCTCCTCCCGCTCTTGCTCCTCTCCAGGCCAAGCAGAAATTCTACCGCGACCGCTCCGCAGCTGCTGGTAAAGGGGACATGGATTTGCCACCGCACTTGTTCTCCGTCGGGGCGGCTTCGTACACTGCCATGCTTGGCGACTCGAAGAATCAGTCCATCATCATTTCCGGGGAAAGCGGTGCTGGGAAGACCGAGGCGACGAAGCGAATCCTCACGTATTTCGCCGGGTTGCAAGGGAAGAAAGCCGACGATTTGATGGGGCGCACCGCTTCGCTGGGAAGCATGGGAATAGAGGACCAGATCTTGCGTGCCAACCCTATCCTCGAGGGCTTTGGAAACGCGAAGACTGTTCGTAACGATAACTCGTCCCGCTTCGGCAAGTTCATTGACATCGAATTTGACACGAGCGGTAAGTTAAGGAGCGCGAAGATCTCGAACTATCTGTTGGAAAAGAGCCGCATAGTCACGCAGCAGCCCAACGAACGCAACTACCACGCTTTCTACATGATGTGCGCTGGAGCAGCAAGTATGGAGCTCAACTCGCTTCTCTGCCTGCACGACGCGATGGACCATAACTACGTCTGCACGACGACGCAGGTTGAAGGTGTGAACGACAGCAGCGAGTTTCAAGAGATGATGGACTGCATGAATAGCCTCGGCTTCAGTGGGGATGAAAGGGATTCCATCCTCAAGATCACAGCCGCTGTGCTGCATCTAGGTGATCTGGAGTTCGAGGAGATGGAAAACAGCGACCATGGCACCCGGATCACCGACCAGCAGAAAACCGAGATTATATGCAAGTTGATGCAGGTGGAGGCGGCAGATTTCACGAAGATATACCAGTACAAGACTTTGGAGGATCCGTTCACAAAGAAGATAATCGATATGCCGCAAAACCCGGGGGGAGCTTCGGACACCCGCCATTCCATGGCCAAGTGTCTCTACTCCCGGCTCTTCGATTGGCTTGTGTGGCGTATCAACGAGAGCACCAAAGCCAAACAGGGCGGTGGCCAATCCCGGAAGATCGGGATCCTTGACATTTATGGTTTCGAGGTGTTCGAGTGGAATTCGTTCGAGCAGTTGTGTATCAATTTCGCCAACGAGAAGTTGCAGCAGCATTTCAACTCACACATGTTCACGTTGGAGCAGCAGTTATACAATGAAGAAGGCATCAGCTGGTCGCACATCGTGTTCCAGGACAATCGCGAGATCATAGACAGCCTGGAAAAGAAGCCGCTGGGCCTGTTCTGCATAATCGATTCAGAGTGCCTTATGCCGAACGGCAAGGACGCCACCTGTTTGAACAAGGTCTATACGTCCTTCAAGACCTCGAAGATCGTGTACAAGCCGTCCCGCTTCGCGGACACGAACTTCGCGGTGGCGCACTACGCGGGGCCGGTGATCTACGACATCGTGTCCTTCTTGGAGAAGAACACGGACAAGCTCCACGCCGACATCATCAACCTCGGCAAAGGGTCCAAGATGCCGATGCTGAAGGCCCTCTTCTCGGACGCCAAGTTCGCCCCCGAGCTCCGGAGCGCCGGCGGCTCCGCGGCGGGCGCGAAGTCCCGCGCGGCGCCGAAGGCGGCCGCGGGCAGCGAGCGCGCGAAGCAGCACGTGACCGTGAGCATGATGTTCCGCTCCCAGCTGGACCAGCTGGTCGAGGCTCGAAGGAGAGAGAAAGCACAGCGACGAGCAGTCGAGACGCCGGAACGACGACCACTTTGGGCTCAGCAGGGCCCCACGTGTGCGGGCCGCTCCGTTTTGCAGTAGAGACGAGTCGAAGACCAAAGCGAGGGAGAACGAAAACAAAGCGAAAACGAAAAACACCGTTTAGGTTCAGCCCTGCCGTAGCTGTAATTCCCAACCCTCCTGTGTTGGGTTCTCGTTTTGAATAGAGCACTGCTCGCGCGAACCTTCTTCCTTCCTTCCCCTCCCTCTCTTCCCCCCTGCCTTTGACCTCGCCGTCCCTGGGGGACTGCGATCTGTGAAACTGTCGCCGCTTTAGAGGGCTGCTGGGGAGGCCAGCAGAGAGGGCACCCACCGCGGACCCAAACGGGACCTCGCCGTCCCTGGAGTGCTGCGATCTGCGAAACTGTCGCCACTTTCGAGGGCTGCTGGGGAGGCCAGCAGAGAGGGCACTCACCGCGGACCCAAACGGGACCTCGCCGTCCCTGGGAGGCTGCGATCTGCGAAACTGTCGCCATTTTCGAGGGCTGCTGGGGAGGCCAGCAGAGAGGGTACCCACCGCGGACCCAAACGGGACCTCGCCTCGCCGTCCGTGGGGGGCTGCGATCTGCGAAACTGTCGCCACTTTCGAGGGCTGCTGGGAGGCCAGCGGAGAGGGCACTCACCGCGGACCCAAACGGGACCTCGCCGTCCCTGGGGGCTGCGATCTGCGAAACTGTCGCCACTTTCGAGGGCTGCTGGGGAGGCCAGCAGAGAGGGTACCCACCGCGGACCCAAACGGGACCTCGCCGTCCCCGGAGGGTTGCGATCTGCGAAACTGTCGCCACTTTCGAGCGCTGCTAGGGAGGCCAGCGGAGAGGGTACCCACCGCGGACCCAAACGGGACCTCGCCGTCCTGGGGGGTTGCGATTGCGAAACTGTCGCCACTCTTCGAGGGCTGCTGGGGAGGCCAGCACAGAGGGCATCCACCGCGGACCCAAACGGAACCTCGCGTCCCTGGGGGACTGCGATCTGCGAAATTGTCGCCACTTTCGAGGGTTGCTGGGGAGGCCAGCGGAGAGGGCACTCACCGCGGACCCAAACGGGACCTCGCCGTCCCTGGGGGGCTGCGATCTGCGAAACTGTCGCCACTTTCGAGGGCTGCTAGGGAGGCCAGCGGAGAGGGTATCCACCGCGGACCCAAACGGGACCTCGCCGTCCCTGGGAAGCTGCGATCTGCGAAATTGTCGCCACGTTCGAAGGCTGCTGGGGAGGCCAGCGGAGACCAAACGAGACCTCGCCGTCCCTGGGGGGCTGCGATCTGCGAAACTGTCGCCACTTTCGAGGGCTGCTGGGGAGGCCAGCAGAGAGGGCACCCACCGCGGACCCAAACGAGACCTCGCCGTCCCTGGGGGGCTGCGATATGCGAAACTGTCGCCACTTTCGGGAGCTGCTGGTGGGTCCTGCGGAGCGAGGCGCCGCGCGGACCTGAGCGGGACCTCGCCGTCCGTGGGGGGGTGCGATTTGCGAAACTGTCGCCACTTTCGAGGGCTGCTGGTGGGTCCTGCGGGGTGAGGCACCGCGCGGACCTGAGCGGGACCTCGCCGCCCCTGGGGGGCTGCGATCTGCAAAACTGTCGCCACTTTCGAGGGCTGCTAGTGGGTCCTGCAGAGTGAAGCACCGCGCGGACATGAGCAGGACCTCGCCGTCCCTGGGGGGCTGCGATCTGTGAAACTGTCGCCGCTTTAGAGGGCTGCTGGTGGATCCTGCAGAGTGAGGCACCGCGCGGACATGAGCGGGACCTCGCCATCCTTTGGGGGCTGCGATCTGCGAAACTGTCGCCACTTTCGAGGGCTGCTGAGGGGCACAGCACAGTGGGTACTCACCGCAGACTCAGACTAGACCTCGCCATCCCTGGGGGGCTGCGATCTGTGAAACTGTCGCCGCTTTAGAGGGCTGCTGGGGAGGCCAGCAGAGAGGGCACTCACCGCGGACCCAAACGGGACCTCGCCGTCCCTGGGGGGCTGCGATCTGTGAAACTGTCGCCACTTTCGAGGGCTGCTGAGGGGCACAGCACAGTGGGTACTCACCGCAGACTCAGATTAGACCTCGCCATCCCTTGGGGGCTGCGATCTGCGAAACTGTCGCCAGTTTCGAAAGCTGATGAGGGGCACAGCACAATGGGCACTCACCGCAGACTCAGATTAGACCTCGCCATCCTTTGGGGGCTGCGATCTGTGAAACTGTCGCCACTTTCGAAGGCTGCTGAGGGGCACAGCACAGTGGGTACCCACCGCAGACTCAGATTAGACCTCGCCATCCTTGGGGGGCTGCGATCTGTGAAACTGTCGCCACTTTCGAAGGCTGCTGAGGGGCACAGCACAGTGGGCTTCCCGCACGTCTTTCTCTTGCTCTTCGTTCCCGACTCCCCATGTCCTCTTCGAGCCTGTAGTTGTCGCCCCTCGTTCTTGTATGGTTCTCCTGCGCATCATGCCATAGGGTCGTGTCCCTAGTAGCTTACATATCAAACAACGGATCCTGCAATTTGATTGTCCATGCAAGTTTCGGCCAACCCCTCGTTTCCCATGATACAAATGGGTTGGGTACGTCACAGGGTAATTTTGTCCTGGGTGCGCCCCCTCTGGCCGCTGGCGCGCTCTGAGCGCCAGCGCCAGCGAGGGCGGCCCAGCGCCGATCCGAGAAGTGCGCGCGGACATTCGTCGTGAGTTTGCGTGTTTTAGCCGCGTTCCCTGCTTGCCCCAGGACCTGAACCAGACGAACCCGAGGTACGTGAGGTGCATCAAGCCCAATGGCAACAAGGCGCCCCACGACTTCGACTCGCTGGAGATCCAGCGCCAGCTGCGCTGCGCGGGCATGCTGGAGTCCATACGGATCCGCCGCGCGGGGTACTCGGTGCGGAGGCCGTTCAAGGAGCTGCCTGGACCGAGAACGCCAGGGGGGGAGGACAGTCGGAGGGTGTGGCCCGAGCCCAGGAGGGGCTCTGGAGGGGTCCCCCTCCTGCTCCATTCCCCCGCCCTCCCCTGCTCCTCCCAGCTCACACCTTCCTCCCTCCGTCTGATTCTCCTGCCTCACCCTCTTGTCGTCGCCACCACCTTTCTTCTCCTCCCCCATGCCCCCCCCCTCGTTCTCCTCCTCCTCCTCCCCGTCGTCCTCCTCCTCATCCTCCTCGTCATCATCAGCCGCATCATCAGCAGCAGCATCATCATTCCTCCCTCCTGGGTTGTCCTCTGCATGGCTGCCCACTGGTGCTGCCCTCCTCTCTTCCCTGACGGCGCGGAAGCTCGGGCCGCTCCCCCTGCTGGTGACATTTGCTTCGCGAGCAAGAATCCGAGAGGCCCCTGCGTCCTCTTCACTCACAGCGCCATCGGCCGTTCCGAATTGGCCCTTTCGCCTCGGCGCTTGCCACACTCGTGCCCCTCTGCGCTTCCCTCGTGATCAGTGCTGGTCTATCCTCTCTTTCCCCTGGCGAGGCCTGGCATACCTCCAGGCACCGGCGAGAACGTTCGAGACCTTCGAGCCTCGAACCTCGAGGTTCACCGCTGTCGTGCTCGCCGCACTCGCCGTCGCACTCGCCGCGCTCGCCGCACTCGCCGTCGTGCTCGTCTCCGAAGGGGCGCGCCGTCGTGGTGGCTCAAGGAACTGGTTCGATTCCGCTTCGATCCCGATCCGGCTTCAAAAAGCAAGAGTTCCGATCCGATTCCGATCCGGCTTCTCGTTTCCGACTTCCGAGATGCGGCGAGCGCAGATTTGGGCCCCGATTCTACATGATTCAACTGGACTTCGACGTCGATTCGGCTTCCCGATCCGACGCCGGCCACGGCCGGGCCTGGGCCCGCCCGAGGAGTTCTTCAACCGCTTCCGCATCTTGACCCCGACCATCTCGGCTGGGGGGCGGGTCGATCCCGACTTCAAGGCCCTCTGCGCGAGCCTGCTGCAGACGATCGAGGCGCCCTTCGCTCCGAGACCCCACTGGGAGGAGGACAGAGAGAGGGGAAGGACGGAGACGCGGAGGAGGCGGAGGAGGAGGACGACGAGGAGGAGGACGAGGAGGAGGAGGAGAAGGAGGAGGAGGAGGAGGACGGGGAGGAGGAGGAGGAGGAGGAGGAGGAGGAGGAGGAGGAGGAGGAGGACGAGGGGAGGGCAGCGAGGGGGGCTGAAGGACAACGAGTAGGAAGACAAGTGCGAGGACGAGGAAGAGATGGAGGACGAATGCGAGGAGGAACGAAGCGGAGGAGGAGGAGGAGGAAGAGGAGGAGGAGGAGGAGGAGGAGGAGGTGGAGGAGGAGGAGGAGGAGGAGGAGGAGGAGGAGGAGGGGGAGGAGGAGGAGGAGGAGGAGGAGGAGGAGGAGAGGAGGAGGAGGAGGAGGAGGAGGAGGAGGAGGCGGAGGAGGAGGGGAGGGGGAGGGGGAGGGGGGAAGGAGGAGGAGGAGGAGGAGGAGCAGGAGGAGGTGGAGAAGGAGAAGGAGGACGAGGAGGAGGCGGAGGAGGTGGAGGAGGAGGAGGAGGAGGAGCAGCAGGAGGAGGAGAGGAGGAGGAGGAAGGGGGGAGGACAAGCTAGGTGCGCTCGCGTCATATCTGACATCCTACCCCTCCCTCCCATCCCTTACCATGGCGCAGATCCCCTCTCTACTCGCACAGTCGGATGTCGAGCAGGGCAATGATCCCGAAAGGGTACGCGATGCATTGTAGAACACGGCATGGCATGGCGTAGAAGAGCACCGCGAAGCGTAGTATCAACCTAGCATTGCATTGCATGCCGTGGCATGGCACGGGAAATGACGCCAGCGCTGCAGCAGGAGCACGAGTCGAAACGAGCAGAAGCGCGGAAATGAGGCCAGCGCTGCAGCGGGAGCACGATTCGGAACGAGCGGAAGCACGCCGGAATCGGCCCAGGAGGCCTCCCGGGCGCCGGAAGCAGAAATTCAGCATTTTCAAAAGAAAAATGTGTATTGGAATGGCCTAATTTTTCGGCGCCGCCTCGGAACTCGATTTTCCGGCGCCGGCCGGAACCTGCTCCGGACCCGGCCCGGGCGCCGGCCCGGGCGCCCGCTCGGGCGTGCAGCCCGGGCGCCGGCGGAAATGATGCCAGCGCTGCAGCGGGAGCACGATTCGGAACGGGCGGGGCCCGAAAATGAGGCCGGCGCCTCAGCGAGAGCAGCATTTTGGAAAAAAATGCATGCGAAAACCCAACTGCGGGGAAACTTGTGCGTAAAAAACAGTACGCGGGGGGGGGTCGGCTACTCCCAAGACGTCATCAGGGGAAGAGGGAGAGTAGTATTCATATTGAGTAATTGTGAAGGAGGAGGAGGAGGAGGAGCAGCAGGAGGAGGAGGAGGTGGAGGAGGAGGACAAGGCGAAGGAGGGGGGGAGGTGGGGGAGTGGGGGAGGGAGGAGGAGGAGCACGAGGAAGTGGAGAAGGAGGAGGGGAGAAGGTGGAGGAGGAGGGAGGAGGAGGAGGAGGAGGAGGAGGAGGGAGGATTGAGGGGAAGGAGGAGAGGAGGAGGAGGAGGAGGGAGGCGGAGGAGGAGGAGGACGAGGAGGACGAGGAGGAGGGGGAGGGGGAGGAGGAGGATTTGGAGGAGGAGGAGGAGGAGGAGGAGGAGGAGAAGAAGGAGGGGAAGAGGCGGAGGAGGAGAAGAGGCGGGGAGGAGGAGGAGGAGGAGGAGGAGGAGGTGGTGGGGGAGCTGGGGGAGATGTGGGAGATGTGAGAGATGGGGAAGATGGGGGAGGAAGGGGAGAGGGAAGGAAAAGAGGAGGGGGAGGGGGGAGGAGAGGAGGTGGAGGACGAGGACGAGGAGGAGATGGAAGAGGAGACTGAGGGGGAGGACGAGGACGAGGACGAAGAGAAGGAGGGGGAGGGGGGGCATGGGGGGAGATGGGAGACGAGGGGGAGGCGGAGGAGAAGGAGGAGGAGGAGGAAGAGGAGGAGTAGGATGAGGCCCAAGACGGCCCAAGATTGCGCCGAGACGGCCCAAGAAAGCACCCGAAGAACCCCATGACGCGCCCAGACAGCCCAAGAAGACCCCAGAAGCCCACAACAGGACCCAAGAGGCCTCCAAAAAGCCCCCAACAGGCCCTAAAACAACCCCGCGGGGCGCCAGGAGCCCCCAGGGTAGCCCGATAGGCCGATAGGGTCACAAGGACCCTCTCCTGATTCAACGTCCTTCTGCAGTTGCCTCTAACTGTCCTCCGTCGTCGTCGTCGTCGTCGTCGTCGTCGTCGTCGTCGTCGTCGTCGTCGTCGTCGTCGTCGTCATCGTCATCGTCCTCCGCATTCCTTCTCGTACTCGCCCTTGTTCTCTTCATCCTCGTACTTGTGTTTCTCTTCCTCGGTGTTCTCATGCTCCGCCTCGCTATCCTCATGTTCTCCACGTCGTCCTCGGCATCGCCTCCTCGTCGCCCTCGACTTTATGTTTGTTCTTCTTCTTCGCCCAATTAGCCCACTAGACTAACACGGCGCGTCCCGTTCTTGTCCGATCGGATTTCTGGAAACAACCAAAAACGCTGTTGTTGTTTATTATTGTTCTTCTGATTATTCGTATTAGCATTCTTCTTATTATTCTTCTTTTTATAATTATTACGATTAGCATCATCATCAAAATTATTAGTATTACTATTAGTAGTATTACTGTTATTAATAATAATAATAATAATAATAATAATAATAATAATAATAATAATAGTAATAGTAATAATAATAATACTAATAGCAATAACAATAGTATTATTATTATTAGTATTATTCTTATTATTATTAATATTATTGATAGTACTATTATCAATACTATTAATACTATGAATACTATTAATATTACTATTATTATTCTGATTCGCCCATTTAGCCCACTGGACTAAAACGGCGGTTCCCGTTCTTGTCCGATCAGGTTTCTGAAAAATTGCCGTTTCGCGCAGACATCCTCAAAAAATCGGCTCTGGAAGGGGCTTCAAACCAGCATTATCTTGGAGTCGCTCCCGGAGATCCTCAAAACGGCCCCAGAGAGCCCCCGACAGCCTCCCAGGGGACCCCCAGAGCGTTCCAAAAGACCCCCAAGAGGCCCCCAAGAGCCGCCCGACGAGGCCCCGGGACTGCCCAATGAGGGCCCGAAGATGGCCCAAGACAGCCCAAGGTGGCGCCAAGATGGCCTTAGAGAGCCTCCACAGAACCCTAGGACTTGCCCAGACAGCCCAAGAAGATCCCAGTAGCCCCCAAGAGAACCCCGACAGGCCCCCAGGATGCCCCAAGATAGCCCCAGACGGCCTCAACAGCCCACAGGGTAGCCTCAAAAGATCACGATGACCCATCTCTTCTTCGATGTCCTGTTTGTCGGGCTCCTTACCGTCCTTCGTCGTCGTCGTCCTTCTTGTTCTCCTCCTCCTGCTCCTCCTGCTCCTCCCCTCATCCTCCTTTCCTCCTCCTCCTCCTCCTCCTCCTCCTCCTTTCCTCCTCCTCCTCCTCCTCCTCCTCCTCCTCCTCCTCCTCCTCCTCCTCCTCCGCTTCGTTCCTCCTCGCATTCGTCCTCATCTCTTCCTCGTCCTCGCACTTGTCTTCCTACTCGTTGTCCTTCAGCCCCCCTCGCTGCCCTCCCCGTCATCCACATTGGCATCTTCGACATCCGCCGCATTGTCGTCGCCATCATTTGTTTTCTTCGTGTCCGCCCCCGGAGCCTCATAGACAAAATCGGCGCTTCCCGTTCTTGTCCGATCAGGTCTCTGAAAAATAGCCGTCTTGTTCAGGACATCCTCAAAAGATCGGTTCCGGAGGAGTCTCCAAACCAACATCGTCTTGGACTCGCTCCTAGAGGGCTTCAAAACGGCCCAAAAGAACCCCCAAAGGCAAGGAGAGCCCCAAAACGGCCGAAGAGGGCGCCAAGATAGGCCCACGATAGCCCCCCCCAGACCATCGAGTCTTCTTTTCCCCCTGCGAGCCCAACTGACAACATTGGCGCTTCCCGTTCTTGTCCGATCAGGTTTTGAAAGCCATTCAAATTCACCCTCCAGCTGCTTCGCGGATGGAACATGTCAAGACGAGCGTGCGCGGCGCGAAAGCGATCGCCACACGGTGGCAACGGCCCGCCCTCCATCCACGCAGCGGGAAAGCTCGAGCTCCGGGAGCAGAAGGCATCGGGATTTCTCCTCCTCCTCCTCCTCCTCCTCCAGCAGCGAGTCGCTCAGCCCGCCCTACCGACGCATCTGCCGACATAAGACAGAGTGAGGGAGGCAAGAGGAAGAAGGAGCAAGAGTTCGACATCCGCCGCCTCGGAGCTCTCAGAGAGGGCCGACTCTCCACCCACACTTGCAGAGCCTGGGCAAGCCCGATGGTCTTCGAGACCACCACTGGGCAGAGGCCCCACCATCGTCTTGCACAGGCCGCCGAGACCGAGCGCGCGCATGGCACGGGTCTCCAAGCCCGCGCAGCTGCCCTCCAGAAATATCCAGCTGCCTGCGGCAGGCCCTGCGACCGGGCAAGCTCAGCGCTCTGGGTAGCGACTGCCCGGCGGGCGCACATGAGGCCGTAAGGTGTGACACCTCGTGTCTCCAGGCATAGAGGGCCGTAGCTTGCGGCACGCTCTTCGCGTCGTGTCGCCGTGCCTTCCCTCGGCGTCGGCGTCGACGCCGGCCTCGTCCAGTCCTGATGTTCCCTTCTCTCCACGCTTCTCCTGCCCCACCTCCTCACCGTTTCTCCTCCTTCCCCCTGCCGCATTCTCTGTGTGGCGACTGATGGAGCAACGTTCGGAAAGCCGTAACATGTGGCACCTCTCGTCTTTATTCTTTCCAGGGTGCTCATGCGCCTTGCCCAAGCCGTCGTGGGCTTGGAGCTCCCGAGAAACCGCATTGTGGCCCTCTTGGATCCCTCCTGGGCTCTCTTGGGCCGTCTTGGGCTCCTGGTCATCTGGGGATTCTCTTTGGACTGGTTTGGAGCCGCTTGGTGTTCTATTGGGCCATTTGGGGGCCCTCTCGGGATATCCTGGGCTCCTCTTGGGCCGTATTGTGTTTCTCTTGGGGCGATCCTGGGCCGTCCAGGTGGAGGTCATTGGAGCCCTCATGGGGCGAGACAACTAGATACTCAAAAGCCTGAGTGACTCCATAGATACGTACTCAACTGATGAAGGCCTTCTGGAAGGGTTGTCGGTCTTCACTTAGGTGTCTATGCATTCGAGCGTTGATTGGGGCGATGTTGGGTCATCTTGGCGGCCTTGGTAGCCTTCCTGGGCCGTCTGGGAGGTGTTGCAGAGCCTTGGAGAGATTATGTGAAGCGTCAGAGCGGCCAGGAACCCTCGGGAGGGGGGGCGATGCAAACAGCACTCTGTGTCGAGAGGGGGGCCTGAAATGTAAGATTTACAGAACTCCTGCCAGACAGCACTCGGCATTCTACCCGCCTCATCGCGCCAGGGGGCATGGTGGCGGATAAGAGAAGCACTGCTGACAAAATGTGCAAAAATGATGTCACTGTAATCGGCCACTCTGCACGTGTGCCCGAGCTCGCGCAAACGCTTCGACCCAACTTTGAAACTTGAGTGTGCACTGCCCAGGGAGAGGGCACTGCTTGGAGCGGGAGCCCTTCGAGGCGGTCCCAACGCTGCGAAGAGTTCTCCGCCCAGCCCCAGTCGTTCGAATGCCCAGGGTCAGCTCGGGTGTCTCGAAGGATGCTTACGGCAGGCCCGCGTCGTGTCGACGACGCGGCGGCGACCCCGCCGCGGGCGTTCAAGCTTCAACACCGACAGAGACCGAGAATCGATCGATATTGAACTATCCGCCGCTTCGTAAAGGGCCGATCGTTCAGGGTTGAACGATCCGCGCGGTGTCAGAAACCACCGCGCAAGTCGTCACGACGCGAACCCGCTGTTACCCACCGGTCCCCGTCCGGGTTGGTTCTGGGCCACGCGTCGAGCAGGTGGGCGGCAAAGGCGGCGACAGAGTCAAAGCAAAAGAACGCCCGTGCTCAGCTTGCAACAGCTGCAGGCGGAGGCTGCTGCACCTGCCTTCGCTGCGGTGTCTGCCGCGCCGTCTCCAGGGGCGTGGAGGCGGCACTCAAGGCTCGAGACGTGGCGAGGCGCGCACGTGGGGG
>CAUYUJ010002858.1:164416-176916 GCA_963575745.1 Prorocentrum cordatum | reverse complement strand
AGTAGTAGTAGGAGTAGTAGGAGTAGTAGTAGTAGTAGTAGTAGTAGCCGTCGTAGTCGTAATCGTAGAGTCGTAGTAGCAGCAGCAACATCAGCAATAGTAGTAGTAGTAGTAGTAGTAGTAGTAGGAGTAGTAGCAGCAGCAGCAGCAGTTGTTGTAGTCGTCGCCGTCGTAGTAGTAGTAGTCTGATTCGTATTGGTAGTAGTAGTAGTAGCAGCAGTAGCAGTAGTCGTAGTCGTAGTAGTGGTAGTGCTAGTAGTAGTAGTAGTAGTAGTAGTAGTAGCAGCAGTAGTAGCAGTGGTAGCAGTAGTAGCAGTAGTAGTCGTCGTCGCCGTAGTAGTAGTAGTAGTAGTAGTAGTAGTAGTAGTAGTAGTAGTAGCACTCGTAGTAGTAGCACGTAGTAGTAGCTACTAGTAGTAGTACTAGTACTAGTAGTAGTAGTAAGTAGTTAGTAGTAGTAGTAGTAGCAGTAGTAGCAGTAGTAGTCTCATCGTAGTTGTTGTAGTAGGACTCGTAGTAGTAGTAGTAGTAGTAGTAGTAGCAGCAGTAGTAGTAGTAGTAGTAGTAGTAGTAGTAGTAGTAGTAGTAGTAGTAGTAGTAGTCGTTGTAGTCGTAGTAGTAGTAGTAGTAGTAGTAGTAGTAGTAGTGTAGTGTAGTGGTAGTGGTTAGTTTAGTAGTAGTAGTGTAGTTAGTAGTAGTAGTAGTTAGTAGTAGTAGTAGTAGTAGTACTATACTAGTAGTAGTAGTAGTAGTAGTAGTAGTAGTAGTAGTAGTAGTAGTAGTAGTAGTAGTAGTAGTAGTAGTAGCGCCTGGGAGTGCCTGGGAGTGTCTGGGAATGCTTGGAAGCGCCTGGGAGCGCCTGGGAGCGTTTGGGAGCGCCTGGGAGCGCCGGGGAGCGCTTGGGAGCGCTTGGAAGCGCAAGGGAGTAGTGGCAGTAGTATTAGTGGTAATTATAAGAATAATCCGTATGTCTGCGCTCTGCAACGCACACGCACCGAGTCTCGCCAGGCCCACCATGGACGCGTGGTCGCCTTGCTGGTCTCGTCGTGCTCCTGCTCCTTCTCCTCCTACTCCTGCTTCTCCTCCTCCTCCTCCTCCTCCTTCTCCTCTTCCTCTTCTGGGCGCCGGCCCACGAGGAGATGCTCGAGGTGCGCAAGGAGAACGCCAGGCCGCGTGGGGACGACCGTGGACCCTCCTGCCCCCTCACCGCCAAGCCTGGGGCGTGGAAAGATTGAGGAGGAGGGGGAGGAGGAGAAGAAGAAGGAGGACGAGGAGGAGGAGGAGGAGGAAAAGGAGAAGGAGGATGAAGAGAAAAAACCGGAGGAACCTGTCGGAACTTTCTGGGACCTTTCTGAACCTTCTGGCAATGCTCGAGGGCCGTGACCCAACGACGCACGCGCACCCCCTGGCGTTCACCGCAGCACCTAAACTGACATGCCCCCGCGCCGATACAGGTTCCGCAGCGTACACCGACGGGTCCCAGCCATCTTCAGGTATCAACCCACCGTCAAAGCTTTGAAACAAGAGGAGTGCCATCAAAGCTCCTCATCCGTATCCCAACGAGGAGGGTTAGAGGAGAAATAGAGACCGCCGTCACCGAGAAGCCATTCACGGGGGGAACACTTGGGCGGTTGCGCGCCTGGGCATCACCCAGTAACGGACAACGCTCAGGCGTGCCACCGCCCAGGCGTCGGTTCGCCCCCCGATGGGCTCTCAATGGCGGTGGTCTTTGTTTCTCCTGTGAGGGGACGAGGAGCAGCGCCGAAGACAGCGAAGAGCAGATATCCCCTCGGCTGGCTGGTGGTGGTCCGGCCGGCCCCGCGCAGCTCTGGGCCCCGCGCTGTGGAGGGGCGGGGTCGAGGTCTCGAGGAACCGAGATGTGCAGAAGTTTGGGGAGGGCTGGTCGTGGCCCATGGTGTCTCCAGCAATGCCAGGGAAGACCCACCGAGCTTCAAGATCGGCTTGGAAGCTGGGCACACCTTGGGCCGAAGGCGTTCTGTAGACACACCCAGTGCCGATTTGCCAAGGCATGCCGAAAACACCGTTTTTTTGTATCAGATGCATGGGATAAAATTGCTATCACAGATTACTCCACGCTTGGAAACCTGTGTTATCTGTTGTTAAGAGCGAATTTCTTGCGGCCACCGATGGAGCTCTTGCTTCTGCTGGTTCTGGTTGTTGCGGCTTTTGGGCGGTCCACCATGGGTTCCTGGGTCTGCTTGGTTCTGTGTGTTGCGATTGTCTTGCGGCGTCCCCTGCCGCTGGCTCTGGCTGTTACGATTTCTTATTAGCGGCCACTGGGACCCCCGTCCCGTTGACTATGGTTGTTGTCATGTCCTGATTGCGGCACGAAGGTTCCCTCGTCGTGACGATCTCTTGGTGGCGTCCCATGGGGTCCCAGGTCCCGCCAGCCCTGGTTGTTCCAATTCTCAGCCACCAGACGTCCCCGAGTCCCGCTGGCCCTGGTTGTTGCGAGTTCTCGGCCGCCCAGGGATGAGGCACAGAGCTGCGAAGGATCACGTCGTCGCTCGGGGTCCACGCTCGCCGTCCGGAAGACCGAGAGTCGGGCTCCCCCCGACCCAGCTGCCAGTCTGGTGGTTCCCTGGGGCGGGAGGGGGGGGAGGAGGCGGAGGAGGCGGGGGGAGAGGCGGCAGTGGGAGGCCACGAGAACGTCTTGGGCCGCTCCCTCTCCCGACGCCGGGAGGATGGCAGGACGAGCGATAGGCCGTGAGGGAACTCCGACCGCCAAAGGAGGAGGAGGAGGAGGAGAAGGGCCAGACAGGCCCCACTGAGGCCTGGGCACGGCCGGCTGCCCTCGTCTGGCACACCACCAGCGAGAGTTCGAGGGTTCCGAGGCCAGGCCTGGAACAGTCCACGTCCAAGAAGGCCACGAAAGAGGACCAGGGTAAACCCAGGGTGCACCAACGATGATACTGCAGTAAGCCCTCCTGTCCCAAGGCCCCTCCTCAGAATTCCCTACCAGCGCTCCTCTCGCCCCCGTGCCGCGCCGCCACGACCGCTTCTCACTCCTCCCCCAGGCTCAAGGAGGAGGAGGGGGAGGAGGAGGAGGAGGAGGAGGAGGAGGAGGAGGAGGAGGAGGAGGAGGAGGAGGAGGAGGAGGAGGAGGAGGAGGAGGAGGAGGAGGCAGGAGGAGGGGGGGCGGAGGGGAGAGAGGGAGGTGCTGAGGAGGAGGAGAAGGAGAGGGAGAGGAGGGGGGGGGTGAGAGGGAGGGGGGAGAGGCACGAGGAGGAGGAGAGGGAGGAGGAGGGGGGAGGAAGGAGGATGAGGAGGAGGAGGAGGAGGAGGACCCAGCTTTCCCACATGAGAATGGCGGGCCTTCCCTTCGCCTGCGGGGGGAGCCCCCTGGAAAGCTGAGCCCCCGCAGGCCTGCCGCTCGCGCGGGGGCCCCATCTGCAGGCAGACATTGCCTGCACCCTTGCAGCTAGCCTTCTCCTCCTCCTCCTCCTCCTCCTCCTCCTCCCTCCTCCTCCTCCTGCTCCTCCTCCTCCTCCTCCTCCTCCTCCTCCTCCTCCTCCTCTTCCTCCTCCTCCTCCTCCCCTCCTCCTCCAAGGGAGCGGAATATAACCATCCTAAAGTGCGAGGAGGGTTCGAACGAGAGCCGAGCATTAAAGCGAACCGCCCTCCACCCGTGTACTTTGCACAAGTACGCACTCAAGGTTGTACATCATGTTTGCTTCGAGAGCTGCAAGCAAGATCCCCTCTGTTCAATAGGAGCCGCCCTCCATCCGTGCAGCTGTTGCACGCCTGGTCATTTGCTGGAGGCAGACTCGAACGCGAGCATCGCTTTGAAAAGCGGCCGCCTCCCATTACTGTGATTGCCTGAAGCGTCTGATACGTATGCGCCCGCCCTCCAGCATTGCAGCGGCTGGAGATGTTAATAACGAGTGTGCACGCCGCTGCGGCGAGAGCTGCATTTTGAAAACGCACCTCCGTCCATCCAGGTAACCGCTGGAAGCGTTCAAGACAAATCTTGAAAACGAATAACCATCCATTTGTGTAGTTGTTCAGGGTCAGAGGCGGAGAGAAAGTTTCAGGCGAAACGCCAGGAACGCCCTACCGACACGCTTGGTGGTGCGACGATGAGTTCTTTACCAGAGAGTAAGATTGAGGGTGGACGACTAGGAGGAGGAGCAAGAGGAGCAGGAGTACGAGCAGGCGGAGCAAACATATCACGGAAAAAGGAGGAGGAGGAGGAGGAAGAGGAGGAGGGGGGGGCGGGGGGCAGGATGAGCAGCAGGATAAGGAGGAGGGGGATGAGGATGGGGGGAGGGACGAGGGAGGAGAGCAGAGAGCCTGGAGCAGCAGCAGCAGCAGCAGCAGCAGTGGCCCCAGGAGGACGACTAGAAGCAGGCGGACGACGACAACAGCGACGGCGGCGGCGGCGCCGACGACGGCCGCAGCGACGACGACGGCGGCGGCGGCGACGACGACGGCCCCGAGGCTGCAGGGCGCCCTCGAGGTGGCCGGCGGCGCCGGCGGGGGCGGCGGCGGGGCCTCCGACCTGGAGGCCGAGGCCCTCCGGCAGGAGCCGCCTCCTGGCCGTCGTTGTTTTTGTCGTCGTCGTCGTCGCATTCGTGTTCGTATTCGTCGTCGTCGTCTCAGCTTTGCTGCCTCTCCGGCCTGGGGTCAGAGCACTTCTGCACGCCCGCATGTGCAGGCTTCGCCTGCCCTCCCGCTGTCCCTGGATGTTTCGCACGCTCGCTCGCCAAGCGCAGCCACCCACCTGCTACGCTGAAGTCGGGCCTGTCCCTCTACTTGGGAAATTTTCAAAAATAGTCAAGAAATAGTCTGGGGATTTTTTATTATTATTATGGGACCATTTTGGAGTATTTTCTGGTATTCTTTATTTTTCGTCGCAAATCCCCCTGTAGGGGGACACGCCCACGGTAGCCTTTGCCCCATGCCACCACTCGCGGCGGTGATGGCACCCTTGCCGGCGGAGGCAAGAGCGTCTCCGCTTGGCCCAGCGCCGCCGAGGCGGGTGCCTGGGGGCGGATGCTTCGGCAGCGCGCGGAAGGGTGGCAGGC
This sequence comes from Prorocentrum cordatum, assembly GCA_963575745.1. Classification (NCBI taxonomy): domain Eukaryota; class Dinophyceae; order Prorocentrales; family Prorocentraceae; genus Prorocentrum; species Prorocentrum cordatum. Next base: position 171,868 of record CAUYUJ010002858.1, on the reverse strand, counting down.
AGGTGGCAGGAGAGAGCGCCGCATCCGCACGGGATGGCGCAGGAGCACGGCAGGAGAGCGCCACACTCCCGCACGCGGCCGAGGTCCGCGTCCACGGAGCACCGATCGGAGAGGCGCTGATTTGCCTGGGTGTTCCCCCTCGGAGGCGATATGGGGGGGGGTGCACTCTGGCAACGTTCGACACCGCCGGGTCGCGGAGGTGCATCATTCGCGCACGCCGGTCCGCCTGACGGTCAGGAGCTTCGGCTCAGCGCGTCGCTCCGCCGGTTCTGGCCCACCATGCTTATGTCGGGCCTGTCCCCCTACAGGGGGCTTTTCGACGAAAAATAAAAGATACCCCAAAAATAATCAAAAAATAGAGTCCAAAAATAGTCTGGGAACTATTTTTTTAGCATTTGTTGCCTTTTTGCGGCATTTTGGGGGTATTTTTCATTCTTCGTCGAAAATCCCATCCCCCCTGTAGGGGGACACGCCCGACATAACACCATGCCTCGGCGCGACAAGCCAGCCACGTCCCCGCTCCCAAGCGTCGACAGCCCGAGCGTTCCCGAGCGCCTCGCCCGGCAGAGCGGAGCGACACGCTATGCGCCCTCAGGGCATGGCGGATAGCGTGTCGTTCCGCTAGTCGACCTGGGGCTCAGAAATAGAAATACAAAAAGCACGAGGTGCAACTAAACAAATACAAACAAGATCACGAGCCACACTTTGTTGTTTAGGTGCTTGCACTGGGAACTGCACGGAAGATAGCGTCAGGGGTAGTGCGCAGGGGAGGGGAACAAAAACATCCCTTCGAGGTTCCTAAAACTGCAAGACATATTCGAACTCAGTCCGGGTGTTTTGTTCCTGCGGTCCGGGAGTTTGGATACCATCGGAAGCACAATTAACATGCATCAACATCAGCTGATGACTGCCAGGGTCATTCAACAACTGATTGTCGATCAAGCGATGCCATCATTGTGTTACACTGATAGTGAAACCCTCACCAGGCTTATTTATTGTTTGAGCAGTTATGTTGGTGTTCCAATGGTGCCCCTATCCTTATGAACCCTGGGTCGACGAGCCCCGCGCTTCAAACTGTTGAAACAATCGGTTTGGGATCCGTTCTAGGCAGTGTAGTGATGTTTTAGAAGTGTCACAAGTGTTGCCCAATTGCTTCGGAGCCGCTGCCTCTTCCCCGACTCATGTTAGTCCATGTCTTGTCCAGTCTGGCAAGGAATCAAAGTCGTTAAGAAGCCATTGCCAACATTCGACAGTCAATCCCAAACAAGTAAGCACAACAACAGCAGGTAACAGCAAGCCTCACCATCCTCGAATTCAGTATAAGTCAGAAACACAGGCGACAGCAACCTCTCAGCTGCTACAACGACTACTTCTACCATATCAGCACCCCTCCTCATCTTCTTCCTATCCTATTGCACTTCCTTCTCACAGAGACTGCTTTCTTAAGCTGAGGCTTTCCTAACAAGAAATCCGGTGTGTCATCCCGTCTTTTTGCCTCCATGACACCCTGTCTGCCCGCCCTCTTCCTCCCTCTGATCCCCGTTGTCCTCCGCTCCCCCCGCTCCCCCCCCTTATCGGGTCCCCAGGACTTCCCTGGAGGTCCGCGGAGGCTTCCGAAGACCATCGGCGGCCCCAAACGGGCCGCAAAAAATTCTTGAGAGAGCTTCGGTCCTCGAACTTCCCCCTCTCCCCCCTTCCCCCCCCGTCTCCTCTCCTCTCTCCCTCCCCCCCCATCCGCTGCTCTCCAGGAGCTCGCCGGGCTGCGGCGCGACAAGGCCCAGCTGCAGGTAGAGCTCGCCACCTGCAAGAGCCAGGCCGAGTACGAGGCCCGAAGCCGCCGCCACATCTTCCTCCTCCTCCTCCTCCCTCCTCCTCCCTCCTCCTCCTCCTCCTGCTGCTGCTCCTCCTGCTCTTCCTCCTCCTCCTCCTCCTCCCCCTCCTGCTCCTCCTCCTCCTCTCGTCATCATCATTATCATCAGCAGCATCATCCTCATCCGCATCCGCATCCGCCTCCTCATCATCATCCGCATCCTCCCGCATCCTCCTCATCATCACACTCCTCCCCCATCCTCCTCCTCCTCCACCACCTTCTTCTCCTCCTCATCATCATCCTCATCCTCCTTCTCCTCCTCCTCCTCCGCCTCCTCCTCCCATTGGGCTACGTCTACATATCCTAATCCTCCTTCTCCTCCTCATCATCAACAACATCATCATCATCAATAACTCAGCATCACCATCCCCATCCTCATTCTCCTCCTCCTTCTCCACCTCCTCCTCTTCCATCCTTCTCCTCCCTCCTCCCTCCTCCTTCCTCCTCCCGCCTCCCTCCTCCATCCATCCTCCCTCCCTCGTCCCCTCCTCCCTCATCCCTCATCCCTCCTCCTCCTCCTCCTCCTCCACCTCCTCATCCGCATTCGCATCCGCATCCGCATCTGTATCAGCATCCTCCTCCGCATCATCCTCATCCTCCCTCTCATCCCTCCCTCCTCCTCCTCCCTCCTCCTCCTCCTCCTCCCCCTTCTCCTCCTCCTCCTCATCCTCCTCCTCTTCCTCCTCCCGCCTCCCGCCTCCTCCTCCCCCTGATCATCCTCCTCCGCATCCACTTTGGGTACATCTAGTCATCCTCATCATCATCCTCATTCGCCTCCTCCCTCTCCTCTTAGGTTACGTATAATCCTGATCCTCTTCCTCATCCTCGTCATCCTACTCCTCATCCTCCTCCTGCTCCTCCTCTTCTGCCTCCTCCTCATCATCATCATCATCATCATCATCGTCATCATCACCATCATCATCACCATCATCATCATCCTCATCCTCACCATCCTCCTCATCCTTATCCATGTGCTCCCCCTCTTCGATTGATTGCCATTGATGCCTATTGATTTCGAGTGATTCCTAACGACTCCTTGTGGTGATGTTGATTTCTGTTGGGTCCAAGTTGGCTCTTGGTGGTTATGGTTGATTCCCAGTGTTTCTATTTGGTTATTGTTGATCCCCATTGATTCCGAATGATCCCGATATACTCCGACTGATTACTATATATTCCTGTGGGTTCCTAGAGAGTCGTATTAATTCCAAGTGGTTCCTCTGACGTCCGACTGATTCTTATTGATTTCCGTTGATTCCGGCTGCTTCATCTTGATTACTGTTGATTCCTATTGATCCCTATGGATTATTCAGGAACGCTCGGGAGTCCTCAAGGTTTTTTGAGGTTGTTCTGGAGCCCTGTTGGTTTCCACAAATCCTCAGACATTCGCACAGACTTTAAAGATCTTTCAGGATTCCTCTTGGTTCCATTGTGTGCCCCAAGATTCCCGAGGAATTCTCATGTAACCTTGGGGTTTCTATGGTTTCCGAACGGTTCCTCGGGAGCCCCCAGGATTACGCAGATGTGCGAAAGTTTCCTCGAGGGTCCTCCGGCTTCCTCAGGACCATTCAGGGTTATTCGAATGTCTTTGGGGTCCCCAAAGAAAGTTCAAGAATCGTTTGGAATCCATCTTGCTCCAACGACAGTATGCAAGCTCCCATTGGGCATCATCTGGGCGTCACTGGAATTACTCAAACTCCCTTTTTCTCCGAGGAGTTCTTATGGCCCACTCAAGGGGATGCCACGAGTCTCATCCCTGAGGAGTGGCCAGGTGATGATTCGGGGGCGCGTGATTAGCTAAGTCTCAACCCTACTGCTACTAGGACTACTACTACGAAGACTACTACGACTACTCCGGCGAGTACTACTACTACTACTACTACTACTACTACTACTACTACTACTACTACTACTACTACTACTACTACTACTACTACTTCTACTACTACTACTACTACTACTACTACTACTACTACTGCTACTACTACTACTACTACTACTACTACTACTACTACCACTACTACTACTACTACTACTACTACTACTACTACTACTCCTACTCCTACTCCTACTCCTACTACTACTACTACTACTACTGCTACGACTACGACTACGACTACGACTACGACTACGACTATTATCATGATTACTATTATTACTACTATTACTACTACTACTACTACTACGACTACTACTACTACTACTACTACTACGACTACTACTACTACGACTACTGCTACTACTACTACTACTACTACTACTACTATACTCGACTACTACTACTACTACTACTACTACTACTACTACGACTACTACTACACGACTACTACTACTACTACTACTACTACTACGACTACTACTACTACTACTACTACTACTACTACTACTACTACTTCTACTACTACTACTACTACTACTACTACGACTACGACTACGACTACGACTACGACGACTACTATGACTACGACTACTACCACAACTACTACTACAGTTCTTATTACTACTACGACGACTACTAACTACGATTACACTTACTACTGTTATTACTACTACTACCACCACTATACTACTGCTACTGCGACTACGAGTACGATTGCGACCACTACTACTACTACTACTACTACAACTACTACTACTACTACTACTACTACTACGACAACTACTACTACTACTACTACGACTACTACTACTACTACTACTACTACTACGACGACGACGGCTACTACTTCACGATTACTGCTACTACGGCCACTGCTACTACTACGACTGCTACTACCACTACTACGACTACTACTACTACTACTACTAGTACTATTGCTACTACTTCGACGACGACTACTACTACTATTACTACTACTGCAACTACTACTACTACTACTACTACTACTACTACTACTACGAATCACTACTTCCATTGCGGCTACTACTGCTACTACTACCACCACCAACTAAGACTATTACTACTACTGCGAGTACGACTACTACTCCTACTACTACTACTATGATATCTATTGCTACCCCTACTAGCACTACCTTCGCCACTACTACTATTACCATAAATACTGCGACGGCGACTGCTCTTACTATTACTACTACTTCTATTTCTATTACGACTATTGAAACAATTATTACTACGACTACCCGTATGACTATTCCTATTCTTTTTAGTCGTATTATTATTACTACTACTACTACTACTACTACTACTACGACTACTACTACGACTACTACTACGACTACTACTACTACTACTACGACTACGACTAGTGCTAGTGCTACTACGACGAGTACTAATCTTAATACTACTGAATACTTGTACTACTACTACTACTACTACTACTACTACTACTACTACTACTGTTACTGCTACTGCTACTACTACTATCACTACTACTACTACTACTTTTACTACTGCTACGACTGCTATTACTACTACTATCACCACTACGACCACGAGTACGACTACTACGACTACTACTATGACTGCTACTACTACGATTACTAGTACCACCACTCTCACTAATACCACTACTACTACTACTACTACTCTTGAAAACGAGTACTATTGATAGTGCTCCGACCATTTTTTCACGTGTTTCAGTACTCTCCCTTTCACTATTACATTCATACATTATTTAATCGCTTCGCTCATTCCGCCGGGCCACGATCAGGCACCGCGGTCGATTGGGCGAGAGGTCGTCGGCAGTGCGGAGCTGCAGGGGTCGGTGCATGTTTGATTCAGGTGCTGCTGGTGATGCTGCCGATGCCGATCAAGCGTTGGCGGCAGAGCGTTTTCCTGAGCCAGGCTCTGAAATCAAAAGTGATGTTGTTCCATGGCGCTGCCGCGCACATCCGCCAGGATCTCGCGCGGCATTGCGGGGGCTTTGGGCGGGGATCGCGGAGCTTTAGGGCGCGAGGTGGAAGAGGCGAGAAGGAGGAGGTGCCGTTCGGGAGGCCTTTTGGGATCGTTTGAGACGCCGTTCGGAGGCGCCTGGGAGCTCTCTGGGGCCTCCTGGGAGCCTCTTGGCGGCATCTTGGGCTTCCTGGGGGCCTCTCGGGGCGTCCCGGGGCCCTCTTGGGGCAGAAAGCTCAAGTTTCCGGTTCGTGGTCCCTCTCTTGGCCCCTCTTGGGGCCGTCTTGGGGCTCTCTTGGGGCGTCTTGGCGCCTCTCGGGCCGTCTCGGGGCCTTCTCGGGCCGTCCTGGGGCCTTCTTGGAGGCCTCTTGGGCCGTCTTGGGGCGCTCTTGGGGGCGCCCTGGGCCGTCTTGGAGCGTCGGAAAGGCGAAAAGGCGAGGAAGCCAAACACCTTCAGAAACCGAATTTTGCATCTTGGGGCTCCGTTTTGGAGCCCTTGGGGGTTTATTTCGGGCCTCTTGGCGCCTCTTGGGGCCCCTCGGGGGCCTCTCGGGGCGCCCTGGAGGCCCCGCGGAGCGGAAGGCTCGGATTTTCGGCTCGTGGTCTCCATCTTGGGCTCCTCTTGAGGCCCTCTTGGGCCGTCTTAGGCGCCTTTTGATATGTCTTGAAGCTCTCTTGGGCGGTATTGGACTCTCTCGGGGGCCTCTGGGGCCGTCTTGGCGTGGTTTTGGGTGCTTTGGGGTGGCCTTTTTGGGCCGTCTTGGCGCGTCGGAAACGCGGAAAGGCGAGGAAGCCAAAAAAAATCAAAAACCGAATGGAAATCATTGAGTTTTGCGTCTTGGGGCTCCGTTTTGGAGCCTTTTGGAGTCTCTTTCGGGCTTCTCGGCGCCTCTTGGGGCCCCCTGGGGCGTCCTGGAGGCCACTTGGAGCGGAAAGCTCAGATGTTCGGTTCGTTGTCTCCATCTTGGGCCCCTATTGGGGCCCTCTCGGGGCCCTGTTGGGCGCCTTCTAGGCTGTTTTGGGGCCCTCTTGGGCGGTCTCGGGGCTCTCTTGGGGGCCTCTTGGGCCGTCGTGGGGCGGTCTCGGGGGCCTCTTGGGCCGTCTTGGAGCGTCGGAAAGGCGACAAGGCGAGGAAGCCACAAAACCTTCCAAAACCTACGGACAATCATGTTTTTGGGCTTATTGGAGCTCTCTTTGGAAGGGTCGGGGCTCTCTTGGGACGTCTTGGAGGCCTCTTGGGCCGTCTTGACGCCGCGTTGGGCGTCTTGGGCCGATCGTTCGGTGATTCGGAGCCCTCTTGGACCGTCTTGGGGGCCTCGGCCTTCTTGGCGCGCTCCGGGGAGCGTGGAAGGCCGCGCCCAGGAGGAGAACCACTTCTGAGTAATAGTTCCCCGGCTGCGGTCGGTGCATTTTTCGCCGGGGAGGGCCCAATGGCCGCCCCGCGCGCGCGAACTAGAATTATTGTTAATCAGTTACCGGAGATCTTACCACGCCTCTGGCCCGTTGGGCCGGCGAATTACCGCAGTAGGTTGACCACTACCACTGCCACTACTACCGCTACTACGACTACTACGACTACTACTACTACTACTACTACTACTACTACTACTACTACTACTACTACTACTACTACTACGACTACTACGTTTACTATTACTATTATTATTACTGCTACTACCCCTGCTACTACTACTACCACCACTACTACTACTACTACTACTACTACTACTAC
>CAUYUJ010002858.1:139416-159416 GCA_963575745.1 Prorocentrum cordatum | reverse complement strand
TACGTATACATGTGCGTGTGTGTACGTGCACATCGAGTACACACTGCCATACACGATCAATTACACACCCGTGCTGCCTCGTAAAATGCGAACATCCGGCATCGAAGCATTGGGTTCGCAGCTGCTGTTGCGTCGGAACAATAATATGAAGCGCGTAAGAAAACGCCGTTGCACATGCCTGTCAAATACAGTGTATTTGCGTTCGGAGGTGTTTATAGGAACCACGCCACTGCATACATCACACATTCGACATACTTCCTCCAGAGGCTCGTAAGTCGGCAGGGGCGTCCAGAAAGTACGTCCGCTTCTCGGTGTCCTCCCGTCTCGTCCCTTTCTTCTCCAACCCAGCCTCTCATTCCGCATACTGCCCGGCCGACGAGAGGCCCTTTTTGGGTAGATGGGCAACGGCCCGCTATGTTTGTTATTCGCGTCCAGGAAATTTTGTGGTTCCTCGTCCTACTATGGATACCCCTCCTCCTCCTCCGCCTCCTCATCCTCCTCTTCCTCCTCGGCATTCATTCTTCCCGCCCCCACCACCACTCTTCCTCCTCCCCCTCCACTTTCTCGATCAAGGTCGAGGCGGATAAGCAAGCACGCTGGGAGCCTCCGCATTTGGAATCCATCCTCCCGAAAGGCCGTGGTGTTGGAGACAGGGACCCTTCGCGAGGAGCTCTCGGCCATGCGCAAGGAGAAGCTCGAGGCGGGGCCGAGAAATCTGAATCGTGACGCCCCTCTCTTCCCCGATGTGCTTCCCCATCTCTCAGGGAGAGCGTGGAGGAAGAGGGAGAGAGGGGGAGAGAGGGAGAGAGGAGGAGGAGGAGGAGGAGGAGGAGGAGGAGGGCGGAAGGGAGGGAGTGAAGGAGGAGGATGACGACGAGAACGATGGGAGGGAGAGAAGTAGGATGAGGACGGTAAAGAGGAAGAGGAAGAGAGGGGCGATGGGAAGAGGAGGAGCAGGAGGAGGAGGAACAGGGAGAACAATTGGAGGGAGGAAGAAGAAGAAGATGATGATGGAGAAGGAGAAAAAGCAGAAGCACCCTGTACGGCGTGGACCTCCCGCGCCCGATCCGAGGCGACCAGCAAGCTAGACCTCCAGAGGGCGGAGCTCGAGAGCGCGAAGGCGCAGGTCCGGGGGGGGGGGGGGGGGGGGCCGCCCAGGACGAAGCCTTTGGAGGAGGGGGAGGAGGAGGAGGAGGAGGAGGAGGAGGAGGAGGAGGAGGAGGAGGAGGAGGAGGGAGCAGCAGCAGCAGCATGGAGGAGGAGGAGGGGAGGAGAGGGAGAAGGAGAGGAGAGGGAGAAGGAGGAGGAGGAGGAGGAGGAGGATGAGGAGGAGGAGGGGAAGAGGGGGAGGAGGAAAGGGGGAGGAGGAGGAGGAGGAGGAGGAGGAGGAGTTGATGGAGGAGGAGGAGGAGGAGGAGGAGGAGGAGGAGGAGGAGGAGGAGGGAGGAGGAGGAGGAGGGGGGAGGAGGAGGAGGAGAGAGAGAAGGAGGAGGAGAAGGAGCAGGAGGAGGAGGAGGAGGAGGGGGAGGAGGAGGAGGAGGAGGGGGAGGAGAAGGAGGAGGAGGAGGAGGAGAAGGAGGAATAGGAGGAGAACGCCAACTTATACACCTGCACCGATCCTGCCTGGACCAGTCCTGAGCCCAGGATCGGCGTATACGCCCACCTGGCCCAGCCAGACAGGCGCACACACAAGTCCTGGGTCCGGTGCAAGTGCAGATTCGCCGCCATCCACTTCGCTCGCGTTACAGGAGCTCTGTATTGGAGCGGCGGCCATGGCCAGCACGGGGTCGCACAGCCCCGTTGCGACCATGGGGACAACACGGGGTCACACCAGCCCCGTTGGGCTCCTGAGAGCTCCCCCCGAGGGCTCCCGAGAGGGGTCACACAACATGCCCGCCAACACCGGTGTGTGCGTGTGTGACCGCCACAAGTTGGCAACACTACAGAATGGACGCAGTCATATGTGGCCCCCCCCCCAACAAAAAAAAGTGGCATGGCGAAGAACCCAACCGTATGCAGTTGTGAGTGCCGAAGTTGTGGGTATCGTCTTCGGTGGAGCTCCCTATGGGGCCACGAAACGCTGCACTGGGCGAAGGAACCGCATGCGAATTCCGCCACTGGGAACTCCGATTGAGCTCCCTATGGGGCCAAGACACGCTGCACTGGGCGAAGGAACCGCAGGCGAGTTCCGCCACTGGGACCTCCGATTGAGCTCCCTATGGGGCCAAGAAACGCTGCACTGGGCGCAGGAACCGCAGGCGAGTCCCGCCACTGGGACCTTCGGTGGAGCTCCCTATGGGGACACGAAACGTTGTACAAGTTGGGGAACCGCATGCGAGTTCCGCCACTGGGACCCCTGGTGGAGCTTCCTATGGGGCCACGAGGCGCTGTACTTGGTGGAGGAACCGCATGCGGACTGCGCCACTGGGACCTTCGGTGGAGCTCCCTCTGGGGCCACGAAATGCTGTACTTGGTGGAGGAACCGCATGCGAACTGCGCCACTGGGACCTTTGGTGGAGCTCCCTATGGGGCCATGAAGCGCTGTACTGGGTGGGGGAATCACATGCGGACTGCGCCACTGGGACCGCTGGTGGAGCTCCCGATGGGGCCACGGAACGCTGTACTGGGTGGGGGAACCGCATGCGAACTGCGGCACTGGGACCTTCGGTGGAGCCCATTCTGGGGCCACGAAGAGCTGTACTGGGTGGGGGAACCACATGCGGACTGCGCCACTGGGACCTTTGGTGGAGCTCCCTCTGGGGCCACGAAGCGCTGTACTGGGTGTGTGGGAATCGCATGCGGACTGCGCCACTGGGACCGCTGGTGGAGCTCCCTCTGGGGCCACGAAATCCTGTACCGGGTGGGGGGACCGCAGGCGGAGTGCGCCACTAGGACCTTCGGTGGAGCTCCCTCTGGGACCACGAAACGCTGTACTGGACGAGGGAACCGCATGCGAACGGCGGAGGAGGGGAGGAAGGGAGGAGGGACGGAGGAGGGACGCGGGGCGCTGTCTCTTCAAAACGAGGACCCAACACCACAGGATGGTTGGGAAATGAGCGCCAGGTGGGAAACGGCAAGCAGCAACAGAAGCAGCACCACGGCAACAACACACACAGCATGCACACACACACACACACACACGGAATGGACCGTCGAGCGCCGACGTGCTCGCTGACGTCCGCGGCGGCATGTGCCGGAGCTCACCCGGCGCAGCCTCCCCTCGAGCTGAGAGCACCCTCCGAGGGGGCCGACGCCGGCCGGCGGGCCAGGCCCAGCGCGCCGCGGGCGCCGCGGCGGAGTTGAGCGACGCGAGGGCCCAGAACGACGACCTGCAGGCGCGGCTGCGGCGGTGAGGAGGAGGGGAGGGAAAGGAAGGGAAGGGAAGGGGAGGGGAGGGGAGGGGAGGGGAGGGGAGGGGAGGGAAGGGGAGGGAAGTGGAGGAGGAGGAGGAGGAGGAGGAGGAGGAGGAGGAGGAGGAGGAGAATGAGGAGGAAGACGATGACGACGACGACGACGACGACGACGATGACGACGACGACGACGAGGAGGAGGATGACGCTGGGGAGGGGAGGAACAGAGTGGGAGAGTAGGCAGGGGAGGGGGAGGCGGCCTCCTGGCCAGCAGGCGCTCGGCCACGGGGGGAGGGCGGGGGCGGGGGGAGATCTAGGACTCCCAGATGAGGCCCGAGTGCCCCATCTACTCGGACCCCATCAATTCTCGGCCACGCGCAGAGGCGGGTAGGGGGAGGGGGAAGGCTTCTTTGAAGCACCCCTGCTTCTTAGAAGGCGTGGACTTTGCCTGTACATGTAAGGCCCGCGCCTTCTAAGAAGCAGCCTCCTTCTAAGAAGTCTTCCCCCCTCCCTCTACCCCCCTCTGCGCGCCGCCAACATTCGGACCCACATCTACTCGGACCCCGTTCTGCGAGGCCTCTAGGGGGGGGGAGGGCGGGGGAAACGCGCAGGCGTCTCCACCCGTTACGTTCAGAAGTTGGCGTTGCGCGTTGCGCGGCTTAGCGGGCCATCCGGGGGAGGGCACGCCTCACGCGGACAAGGTGAAAGTAAAGCAAAGGAGCAGGGGGGAGATGAAGGGGGAAGAGGAAGGGAGGGAGGGAGGGAGGGAGGGAGGAGGAGGAGGAGGGCCAGTGTAAACCCCAGACTCATTAACAATATTGCAACCGACCCTCCCCCCAAGTTCCCTCCTCACAGGCCCCTACCAGGATTCATCTTCACTGAAGGAAGTGCCCTGTTGGAAAACAACTATTTCAAAATCTTGAAGTGTGCCAAACCACCGTTTTCGAGACTCCCAACGCCACGAATCAACGTGACTGTTGCGCCCTGGCGATCCTGAGTCGTGCCAGAAAACTATTGCTGAGATTTCAACACCACGAACCAGCGTAATTGTTGCGCCCTGACAATCCGACATCCTGCCAAAACACCATTCATGGGATGTTGACAGTGAGAATCCTTGAAGCTGTTACAAACTCTTGAGGCACATGTGCGCGGTGGTATGGCGAGAGCCACATTTTGAAAATGACCCGGCATTCATCCGCGAAAGTCTTGCAAATTATTAAGGCGGATGCGCGCGGCGCTAAGGCGAGAGCCACAAGTTGAAAACTATATGCCCTCCTTCCGTGAAACTGCTGCAATGTTTTAAGACGGATGTGCGCGACGCTATGGCGCGAGCCACACTTTGAAAAAAGACTTGCCCATCAATCCGTGGAACCGTCGCATGTTTTAAATCGGATGCGCGCGGCGCTAAGACGAGAGCCATATTTTGAAAACCATCCGCCGTCCATCCATGAAATTCTTGCAAAGTGCCACACAGCGTGAGGGAGTCTGAGGCGAAACGCCCGGCCCGCCCGTTCGACCGACCTCGGGATGCGACAGGGAGGAGTTATTCATTAGGGAAAGAATGGAGGAGGAGAGGAGGAGGAGGAGGAGGAGGACGCGGAAGAGGAGGAGGTAGGAGAAGGAGGATTATGTTGGATTCTGTTGGCCTGATCAACTAATTTCTGGAGCCGACGGAAAAAGGTGCAGACCAGTGCAAACCCAAGACTCATCAACGATGTCAAAATAAACCCTCCCTCCAAATTCCCCCTTCACAGGCCCCATACCAGGATTCAATTTCACTGAGGAAGTGCCCCGTTAGGAGACAACCGTTTGAAGACCCTAAAGCGTGCCAAACCGCCATTCTCGGGAATCCAGCGCCACGAATCAACGCGACTGTTACGTCTTGACGATCCTGGATCGTGACAGAACATCACTCCTGGGGCTTCAGCGCCGCGAATCAATTTAACTCTTGCGCCCTGACAATCCTGAATTCTTCCAAAAACACCATTTCTGGTACGCTGACAATGGAAAACCGTGAAAATTCAGCAACATGGTTACAGACAATGTGCGTTGCGCTAAGGCGAGAGCCACTTTTTGAAAGCGACCCACCCTCACTCCGTGAAACTCTGCAAATGTTAAGACGACTGTGCGCGGCGCTAAGGCGAGAGCCACATACTAAAAACCACGCGCCCTCCAGCCGCAAAACCTTTGTTTTTTGCAGGACGAATGTGCACGGCGCTAAGGCGACAGTCACATGTTGGAGACGACCCACCCTCAATCCGCGAAGCTCTCGCAACTATTCCAGACGAATGTGCGCGGCGCTAAGGCGAGATGCGAACTTTGCCACCTGGACCTTTGGTGGAGCTCCCCATGGGGCCACGAAACGTGTGAGGGGTGCGCCGAAATGGGACAGAGCCGTCATGCGAACTTTGCCACCGGGGCCTTCGGTGGACCTCCCTATGGGGCCACGAAACGTGTGAGGGGTGCGCCGAAATGGGGCGGGGCCGCCATGCGAACTTTGCCACTGGGGCCTTCGGTGGAGTTCCCCATGGAGCCACGAAACATGCGAGGGGTGCGCCGAAATTGGGCGGGGCCGCCATGCGAACTTTGCCACTGGGGTCTTTGGTGGAGCTCCCTATGGGGCCACGAAGCGTGTAAGGTGTGCGCCGAAATGGGGCTGGGCCGTCATGCGAACTTTGCCACTGGAGCCTTCGGTGGAGCTGATGATGATGACGATGGCGATGATAATGACGTTGATAATGATGATGCTGCTGATGATGATGATGAAGATGATGATGCTGATGATGATGATGACGATGACGATGGTGCTGATGATGATGATGGTGATGATGAAGATGATGATGATGATGATGATGATGATGATGATGATGATGATGATGATGATGATGATGATGATGATGATGATGATGATGATGGTGACGATGATGATGATGCGGATGCTGATGCTGATGAGGATGACGATGATGCTGTTGATGATGATGCTGGTGGTGATGATGATGATAATGAGAGGAGGAAGAGGGAGCGGGAGGAGGAAGGAGGAGCAGAACGCGGGGCGCTGTCCCTTCAAATCGAGGACCCAACACCACAGGATGGTTGGGAAAAGACGATTGTGCGCGGCGCTAAGGCGAGAGCCAGACTTTGAAAAGGAGCCTCCCTCAATTCGTGAAGCTCTTGCAAATGTTTAAACACATGTGCGCGGCGCTAAGGCGAGAGCCACCTTTTGAAAACGGGCCGCCCTCAATCCGTGAAACTCTTGCACAGTTTAAACACGAATGTGCGCGGCGCTAGGGCGAGAGCCACATTTTGAAATCGGCCCGCCCTCCATCTTTTCAACTGTTGCCAATGTTTGGGATTCAGGGTCATAAATGGTGAGGAAGTCTCAGGCGAAACGCCCAGCCCGCCCTAAAAATTGGCCTCCGGGTGCGACAGGGAGATTTTGACAAGGACAAGGAATGGATGATGAGGAGGAGAAGGAGGAGGAGGAGGAGGAGGAGAGGAGCAGGAGGAGGGGTAGGAAGAATGAGAAGAAAGAAGAGGGAGGAGAACAGGCTCCTCCTCCTCCTCTCCTCCTCCTCCTCCTCCTCCTCCTCGTGCTCATGATCCTGCTCTTTGTCATGCCCCTCGTCCTCACTCTTCCTCCTCACTCCTCCTCCTCCAGGGGGAAGAGGGTGGAAAAGAGGCCCCTCATGCTTCTCGTCTGTCTTTATCATCGTACACCTTGGCCACCTGCCTCGTCCTGCTCCTCCTTCTCCCTTCTCCTCCACCTCCTCCTCCTTCATCACCGTCATATTCATCCCCCCCTCCCTCACGGAGTAGGATCCAGAAGGGCGAACTTGACGACTCTTCTACAATCGAAATGTGGGGTTCAAGCTAGGATAGATCAAGGCGAGTCTGCGCAAGCTGATGCACATCCAGATACATCGAGGCAAACCCAGAGATCGCGGAAGCTTCGGCGTGAGCTCCAGGGACAGCAAAACCCGCGAAGCCCTCGGCGACAGGAGGGAGCGGCGGGGCCGCCTTCGATGCGATGCGATTCGCCAGCTGGGGCCGCGAGTCCGATCCGATTCGATTCGGTTCGGCTCACCGGCATCGGCTCGGGCCGGCCAGCCGAAGCTGGGCGCGGCGATCCGATTTCGACCCGGTTTGGGACGAGCCGTTGGCGATCCGGGATCCAAGCCGACTTCGCGATCCTATCCAGCTCAGGCCTGGCGGGTGTGCGGTCGGGAGCGCTGCTCACTGTGTCGCGCCGCAAGTTCTGGCCCACCACGCTTCGGCGCGACGCGCTACCCGCACCCCAAGTCCCCGAGAGTCCACGTCCCGAGCCTCTCCCGGCCTCCCACCCCGCGGAGTGGAGCGGCACGCCATCACTTCGCAGGACATGGCCTGTCGCCGGGGCTGCCGCCGCGACACGCTGAGCAAAAGTTCCCGCCATGACGGGCAGGGCAGTCAGGGGCAACGATAGGGGGGATGCATCGACCCCCAATCGCCCATTGTGATCGCTGACAGGGGCCCGACAGCCCCGACCTGCCCATGAACGTGCGAACCCACTGTCGGGGGCCTGTCGCCGATCTATCGGTGATGTATAGCCGATTCCAGGTCGATGTGTCCCACGCTGTGCCAGTTCCTCCCGATCGCTGCCCCTCATTTGGGGCCGGGGGGGGGGGAAAAAAGAAAACACAAAAAATAGGGCTGAGGGGGGGAAGCTCTGCTCCCGCCCAGGTCCTAACCTCGGGGGGAGGGCGAGGCCCCTGGAGGCCGGACGACGGCCCGAAACGCGCCCGAAAAGGTTGTCCCCCCTCGACCCTCGACGAGGGCAAAGCTTGACGCGGGTGCGGCCGCCCGCCAGGAGGCGGAGGAGGAGGAGGAGGACGACGAGGAGGAGGAGGAGGAGGAGGAGAAGGAGAAGGAGCAGGAGGAGGGAGGCGACTAATGTGGATGAGGATAGGACAGACGGGAAGGATGAGGGGCCTCTTTTCCCCTTTCTGTCCCCTGGAGGAGGAGGAGGAGGAGGAGGAGGAGGAGGAGGAGCAGGAGAAGGAGGAGGAGGAGGAGGAGAAGGGGGAGGAGCCAGGAGGAAGAATGAGGATGAGGCGAATGATAAAGAACTGGAGCATGAGCACGAGGAGGAGGAGAAGGGAGGACGAGGGAGGAGGGAGGACGAGGAGTCTGGGATTGCGCTCTGATTCGCCGAGGAGACGGTCAGCTTAGCGCGGCACTCACGAGCTGCTGCAACAGTGCGTATATGCAGCACGGGCGCCAAGGTTTGGTGAATCTCCCTGCCCCCGTCCTGTCCTACCACCCCCCCCGCCTCATCGTCTGAAGGCGCTCAGGGCGCATCACAACGCCGCAGGAGGAGGGAGGAGGCAAGAGGAGGCAGATCAAAGAGGGGAGCAGGCGAGATGGCCTGCGAAGGACCGAAAGCCAGCTTAGTGGGCTGGCGCAAGGCAGGGGCCTGCGGGAGTGCACGATATTCGCACGCTCGACCTGCGGCCCGTGCCTGCACCAACGCCGCAGTGCAACCCTCGTCCCCACCAACGTCAGCGTCCCCCCCCAATCACTCCTCTCTCAAATCAAGTGGCCGGCATCGGGTCGAACAAAGAAACGACGACCGCGTCGTGGCTCTTGGCCACTCGGGAGGGGGAGGGGAGGAAGGAAGGGAGGGAAGTGGCTGCATGATGGTAGATGATGAAACCGAGAAGAGAGAGTGAGACTGGGACACAGATCCTAAACCTCCAATCTCGGAGCAGCAGAAAACGAGCGGGGTCAAGGCTGGAACACATCTGACTGGCAGCCGCCATCTTCTGCACGTAGTAGCCAAAGCGTGACGACTACGTATCCAGGAATTCCAACACCATTCCCACACCGAACCTGAACGCCACCCTCCAAACCCTCCGCCCATTTATCATGGACGTATGTGACAGCACAGCACGTCGACCACGCGAGACACTCGCTGATCAGGATGGGGAAGGAGTGGGCAACACGACGTATGGGACACATACATCCTGCAAAGCTAGGAAGGAGGAAAGGCTAGGACCACATCTCCTAGGCAGTACAGTGGGGGAAGAAGGGTAGTTATCTTCGCACCCACGCGAGGCACCGACGCGATTGTCATCGCGCTATGCCGAGGGGGAGAAACGTGGCAGGGCCATCTGCTGATCAGTCGAGCGTCCTTCTCCTAGGGAGGGGGCTCCGGACAGACCAGTCTTGCCATTCTCGGGAGGCCGCGATATTCGCAGCCAGAAACGCATCAGGATCGGCCAGGGTGCGCGTGGGTGGCGGGGGAGTGGGCAGAGGCCCCGGCTGCACCCACCCACGTAGGTGCCGAGCAAATAGATCATCAGTCACTATGGCAGCAATGCGAGCAGCTGATGATATGGGCTCGCAGCGAACAATAGGAGTAGAAACTATTGGGATTCGCTGCACACGGACCCATTTCCACTGCAAGCCGAATCTTTGAACGGGCGGGCGGCTGGAGGGCAACTGAATCATGCGCTCACGGCAAACTACATTGCTCCGGGCGCCAGCCGTCTGCTCCGGGCTCGGCGGCTCACGAGCACGACTGGCCGCCGCAGCAGCAAGCTCCGGAGCTCCAGCAGCAGCAGCAGCAAGCTCCCGCGCGTCCAGCGGGCCCGCAGCCCCCAGCGGGTCGGCCTGGGCCGCTGCATGCGGCAGGGCTGGCTCACCGGGATGTGCCAACTGCGCCATGTACGTCCCGTCGTCATCCTTGTGCACCTTGAGCTAGGTCTACTTGCCTAGGAAAGCTGCAACATCCGTCTCGTCCTCATCCTGCATGAGGGGGTCAAGGCGAATCCGCCACATGGCCGCGAACTCGTCGGGAAGGCGAGCCGCGGGAACAGGCCCTCGGCCGCGCAAGACTTTGGCCAACGCCACCACCAGCAACGGGGCCGCAGCCAGCGCCGAGTGCGGGGCATCCACCACCTCCGCCAGCGCCGGTGGCGAGGCAGCACGTTCCAGAGCCTCCGGAGACGCAGCGCCATCGGGACGCGCAGGCGGTCCGGCACGAAGCAGAACGCGCTCATCCTCTCGACCGTCATGTGCGGGTGGCGGCAGCAAACAGAGCGGCGGCAGTCCGGGAGCATCATGTGCAGGTGGTGGAGGCAGCACTGGTAGTTGCGGCAGCGGGCGCGAAGCGCTCGCCGAGGAACGCGGCGGGGCGCAGGGTGCACTCCTGGGTACAGCAGGGCAGGGGGCGCCAGGGGCCACGCCAGCGGCCGCAGCAACCAGGTCCACAATCGGCATGTCATCGATATCTGGACGTCCGCGCTCGGTGCCCGCAGGTCACCCTCCTCCACGGAGGCTTCGGGGTTTGCACCCTGGCGCTGGGCCAGTTGAGGCACCCCCCCGGCTTCGAGGTCATTCCCCCAGAACGGTCCTCCAAGGACGGCCCCGCACGATGTGGTATCCGAGCTCCGAGCGACCGAGGAGACACGAATTCTGTGGAGTCGACCGTGCTGTCGGACTCATCAGGCGAGTCGGCAGCAACGTCAGGGCCGTCCTCAGCGTCGTCATCTGCTGGCGGCGGCGGCAGGCTGCGCTCCACAAAGAGAAGGCGGCCCAACCAACGGCAGATCGGCGGCACTCAGCGTCGTCAGCCGCGGCGGCGGAGGGGCGAGGGCCACCAGATCGGCACGCTGGGTGCCGGGGGCGGCAGCGCTCCGGGCAGCCAGCACCATGCGGCCTCGGCCAATTTGGCATCCGCAGCATCACCATCTGCATGTACAGGACCGGCATCATGGTCACGAAGTAGCACACGTTGATGGTCGTCCAGTGGCGGCACGTCATGCTGCCGCACAGCAGGTGAAAGCAGAACGGGACGGCGAATCGGTGCGGCGACCAGCGCTGCGACGTCCTGCATGTGCGGGCGGCGGCCGACGCGGGCCGCGTAGCCGAGTCTCCGCGCAGGGGCACGGAGGTCCGGCTTCGGCTGGCTGCAGCAGCGCCGGCCGGAGAAGCCTCGTCGCGCGCGGCTAGCCCTCCACTCGCCTGGGCAGGGCGAGGCGAGGCGGCCGGCGCGCATGGCAGCCAGCCCCGCGCGAGGTGCGCTGCTCCTGGAGCAGTTCCAAACACCTCGATCCAGGGCGGCGGCTGGAGGACGAGGGAGGAGGGAGGAGGAGGTGGAGGCGGTGGAGGAGGAGGAGGAGGAGGAGGAGGAGGAGGAGGAGGAAGGACAGGAAGGAGGAGGAGGGAGGAGAAGGAAGGAGGGACGAGGCAGAGGCGAGGAGGGGACGGGGGAGAAGGTGGAGGAGGGCGAGGAGGGGAGGTAGGATGATGGAGGAACTCCTGGCCGCAAGGGGTCGGGGGCGGGGCCGTCCGCGAGGTGCAGCTGCAACGGGTGCAGGCCCAGAAGGCCGCGCTCGAGGAGCGGTCCGCGGACACCGACGCGGCGTGGCAGGAGCCTTCATCACAGAATCGTCGGCCTCCGCCGCTTCGTCGCGGATGCCGGCTGGCACGCCTTGCCTGCGCGCGGGCCCCCGCAGCCCTCAGGGCAGGCAGGGTCACGAGCGCAAGAGTGGAGGTTGCCGTCGACGGTCGCCGATCCTCGGTCATCGGTCGTCGGTCGTTGGTCGTCGGTCGTCGGTCGTTGTCGTCGTCGTCGTCGTCCTCGTCGTCGTCCTCGTCCTCGTCGTCGTCGTCGTCGTCGTCGTCGTCGTCGTCGTCGTCGTCGTCTTCGTCGTCGTTGTCGTCTTCGTCTTCGTCGTCGTCGTCGTCGTCGTCGTCGTCGTCGTCGTCGTCGTCGTCTGGCGTCAGCGTCGACGTCGGCGTCGGCGTCGGCGTCGGCGTGGGTGTCGGTGGCCGGCGGTCGGCGGAGTCGTCGTCCTCCTCGTCGTCGTCGTCGGCGGCGGCGGCAGCGGCGGCGGCGTCGGCGTCGTCGTCGACGTCGGCGGCGTCGTCGGCGTCGGCGTCGGCGTCAGTGTCGGCGTCGGCGAGGGCGTCGGCGTCGGCGTCGGCGTCGGCGTGGGCGTCGGCGGTCGGTGGTCGGTGGAGTCGTCGTCGGCGGAGCCGTCATCGTCAACGTCGTCGTCGTCGTCGGAAGGGAATGAGGGAGGAGGAGGAGGACGACGACCAGGAGGAGGAGGAAGCGGATGAGGAAGAGAAGGGGGGGGAGGGGGAGGCACGGGCCAGGGGGAGGGTGGAGGGAGGGCAGGGGGGAGGGGCATGGAGAAGTGGAGGAGGCGAAGGAAACAGAAGAAGTAGAAGAGG
The DNA here is from genome assembly GCA_963575745.1 of Prorocentrum cordatum. NCBI lineage: Eukaryota > Dinophyceae > Prorocentrales > Prorocentraceae > Prorocentrum > Prorocentrum cordatum. Next base: position 146,844 of record CAUYUJ010002858.1, on the reverse strand, counting down.
ATGAAGAGGAGGCGGCTGGGGAGGAAGGGTGGAGGTGGAGGAGGAGGGGGTCGACTACACGTAAGAGCGACCTTTCGCCGGAGTGACCTTTGGTGCGGTCCCAGTGGGATCCCCCAATCGCCGAACGCGATGCGATAGTAGCATCTGGTGCACTTGTGCTTGGTCCCCCCACGTCCCCCATTAAGCCGCGCATCAAAGGTCGCTCTTGCTTAGAGTCACTCTTGCGTGTAGCCGAGGGGGGGGGAGGAGGGCTGCTGTTCCCCGTGGGTGGACAGCCGCAGAAGCCAGGGGACAGCTTCTAAGGAGCCGGGTGCCTGCTTAGTGAGAAGACTCCCCCCCCGCCTTCTTCGAAGGCCGCCCCCTCGCGGCGCGCCCCCGTGCGGGCGCCGCCAGTCCTTCCCATCCTCTCGGGTGGGGGGGCACCTACGCGGGCGACTGCCGACCCCGCGGACGGACGCAGCGGAAGGGGCCTGCCGACTCCGCGGACGGACGTGGCCGAATTGTGAGCCCCGAGCCCCAGCCCTACCAGAACGCGCATACAAAGGCGCCAAATTGAAGAACGTTCGAGGGTACCCTCCCCCCTCCCCCAGGATGCACAAGAGCATCCAACAGGCACGAAGGACATCAGGGTACCCTCCCCGAACCGAGCTCGATCTGATACCTCGGTCCGACCGTATCCGTTGTTCCACGCACGCTCATCCTCCACCCAGCGGGCGGACGATTTCCGCTCCACGCCACCCACACAGCGTGTAACAGCAGAAGAAAAAAGTGGCGGGAGGAGTTGCGGGAGATGAAGGTGGAGAAGCTGCGGCTGGAGAGCGAGCTGGAGTGTGCGAAGATGAGGGAGGACGGGATGGCAGACAAGATGAGGCTGGCGGCACACAAAAAGTGTCGGGACGGCAGCTGGGGCAGCTTTCAAAGGCCCTTCCCGCCCCTTCGAAGCTGCAGCTTCCAATGAAGGAAGAAGGTCCTGGGCCCCCGGGGATTTTTCCAAGACCAGATGTTCATCCTGAGTCGTCTTTGGAAGGTCGCGGGGCCCGTCGGGGCCCCCCGGGTGCTCAGAAACGGAGAAAGACTCCAGGGCCCCCAGAGATCTCATGTGTATATATCTATATATGTGTATATATACATATTTATATATACATGTGTGTATATATATTCTTATATTTATATTACCCAGACCCCCACCCCCCACCCTAAACCGGACCCCCCCCAGGGACCTCCCGGACGCCCTTTCGGAGGGTCCCGGGGGCCCCCAAGACGCCCTTAGAAAAGGTCCCCTGGCCCTTCAGGGCCACCCAGGGCGCCTTGCTGGGCCTTGCGAGCAGACTCAAGACGATCAGAAGGGTCATCGGAGAGGCGCCAGAGAGACCCAAGGCAGCACAAGAGCGTTCCAAGAGGGGTCTGAAGACGGCCCAAGAGGTCCCCAGAACGCCCCAAGAGGCAGTTAAGAGGGCCCCGAAGAACCAAAAATTGCCCAATTCCCTTAGGAAAACGTGAATGTTTAGCATGTCCGTTTTCTGGGTCGTACCAGGGTCCAAAGCGGTTGGACGAGCCCCCGATATCGCCCCAAGACGGCCTAAGAGGCCCCCCAGAGAACCTCAAGACGGCCCAAGAGGGCCCCAAGACTGGCCCAGAGAGCCCCAAGACTGCCCAAAAGGGGCCCAAGAGGCCCCAAAAAGGCTCCCAAGAGAAACTCAAGAGGGCCATGGGAGGCCCCCAAGACGGCCAATGGAGGCCCCCAAGAGGGCCGAAGATGGCTTCAGAAGGCCCCTAGAGGGCCCAAGCTCCCCAAATTGACCCAAGGAGGCCCCAGGACGGCCCAAGAGGATTCCAAGGCGGACCACAAGAGCCCCAGGAAAGCCCAGACGGCCTTCTCCCACGACGTACACTAAGCTGACCCGAGTCCTGGGTCCGCCCGCAACACAATTCCCGGAAATCCGTTGCGAACCTGGGATTCGGTGCACTTCCCAAGAAGATCGTGGATCGGCGTTTGAGGATCGAGGTTCAATGGTCAAGGATCCAGAGAGGAAGGCAGGGGATCCAAATTCGAAGTTCGAGGGCAAAGGTTTGCCGACAGTTTTTCGTTCTTCCGGGGCCTCCGGCGTCTCACCGCCACATGGGAGTGTCCGCCCCGAGATTCGGGTCCAAACACAACTGAAAAGTAGCCGGCCGCAGTCCAAGGCCAAAGAGGACGGCGCGAACAGCCAAATGGTGCGAAACTCGCAGGACCAAGGTGCACGGCGCGAAGCGCCAATGCAGTCGTGTACATGTAGACATATAGATATATTTATTTGTATCTATATATGTGTATATATACACATACATACATACATACATTGTCAATCTGGGGGGTACCCAGGCGTCCCGTCCCCAGGGCCTGCCGGGCGTCCGAAGAAGCGCGGACGGCAGCCCGGGAACTCCCCTTTGCCGTGGTGCCGCCCTGGTGCCGCCCGTGGTGCCGTGTCTTGGCGCTCCGCGCCTCCCGAGGCGTTCCCTTGGACGTCCGGGGGCCCCTTGAAGGGCCCGCGGGGCGTCCGCGCGAGCGGTGCAGAGAAAAGCCAGGCGCCTTTGCTACTCTGCGTGCCGTGCTGGTGCCCTGGAGAGGGACAGGCCAGACTTAAGACAACCCCCCTCTTCCCCTCCAGGTAAGGCCCCTTCCCCGCTTCCCTCCCCCTGGACTTGGACCTGGACCTGGACGGTTGGAGCGTCCAAGATGGCCTCGGCGAGACAGCCAAAATCACTTATTCGACTTAGGTGTTGGACGAATTTTGGCCTCCTGTGGGAGGGGGGGGCACTAATTGAGGTGCTGCTGCACGCCCTTCAAGGTGCCCGCGCCCTCGCCGTCCGCACCCGGCGGTCGGTCAACAGAGGAAGCAAGCAAGCAATTTTTGCGTCGGCGGCTGGGCAGAGCCACTGCGCTGTCGAGGAAGCGACACGGGGCTGCCGTTAAGCGAATTGTGCCACCATGCAGGAGGGGGGAAGGAGACGACGAAGCGACGGCCGAAGAGGAGGAGGAAGCGGGCCGGGGCCGCTCAAGGGAACGGGACGCTGGAAGAAAACAAGCAAGCAACAGCAAGCAAAAGAGACAGATCACCACTTCTACATCCATCATTCCAGAGCCCAAACCAAGCAAGCAGCTCTGGGCCACCCCTTCCTCAAAGACGATGCCGTGAGAGGGGTCTTCCAGGGGCCTGCCGCCGGTTCCGAGGAGTATCCTGCCTTGTGAGGAGGCCGCCCCCTGGCCCCTCCACGGCAGATTCGCGCCGCGCGGACGCGGCGGCGATAGCAGCGCGGGCGTTCGAGGCGAAACGCCGCCAGTTCCACGGGAATCGGCTGACATCGAACGCTCTGCGCAATCTTCGGCTTACGTGTAAGGATGGTGAATGCCGTCTCCCAGCCTGCTGAACGCGCGTGCGGACTGATTCTGCCGCGCTGCGACGTAAAAAAAAGTAAGGGTGACCATTTGCCGGAGTGACCGGTGGTGGGCGGCTTTCGGGGGGATTTTGGGGGCAAAACTCAGACACGCAGGCCGCTGCTGTCGCATGGCGCGCAACGTCCGGCAAACTAAACTCACCAAGGACCATTCTTGTTTTGTGCTGGTTGAGGCGTGCGAACACATGATGGGGCCGTGCTCCATGGGAAGACATCTCTTGCGCAGGACCACCTCGCCCGCGCGGCCGAGGCTGGAAAGCTGGGATCGCTCCCGGGCTGGAACGGCCTGCGCCCAGGGGGGCGAGCAATGACATAAACATCGAAACTGAGAGGTCCGAGTTTTCATGTTTGTGTCAGTGCTCGTCCCCCTCGGCGCCGTGTCAGCAAGACCCGGGCATCCGACGGCGTCAGCTGTTCGGTGCGCGGCCACGCGAGGGCTCGGCCCGTTCCCCGGGGGCAGCTCGCCCTCCCCGCTCCGCTTCCGAGAATCCGCTTTCGAGCTGTTCGGTGCACGGGTCCCAGAGGCCGAGATCGAGGAAAGACCCCCGGACTGACAACAACAACAACAACAACAACAACAACAACAACAACAACAACAACAACAGCAGCAACAACAACAACAAAAAACGGCAGCACCAACAACAACTATTACAAGAATAATTGCAGCAACAACAAGAAAACTCGGAGGGTTGATGGACCTCCTACCCTGACACGTCGATTAAGGAATTGGCCGTTTTCGGTTCGCGAGAGGGCTTCGCGGCTGTCATTTTTGCGGGTCCACGTCCGTCGGTGCCGGTCCTAGGCTGTTTTTACTAAGGGGAGGTTTACTAAAGGGAGGTTTGTCCACCGCCGAAAAACAGCAGCAACAACAACAGCAGCAACAAGAATTGCACTGCAACAACAGAAACAACAACTGTCACTGCAACAACAACAACAACAACAACAACCAAAACAACAATAATACTTCTATCAGTTAGAGCACGGACGTCAGCAACAATAATAAAGACAACAATTGAAAGTGTACAACCTCAATAACAACTTTAAGAAATAACAATAACAACAACGACCATTGCAACAAAAGCAGCAACCACAAAAACACAGCAGCAACAAAAACAACAACAGAAGCATTAGCAACTGCACTGCAACAACAACAGCCACTGCAACAACAATAACACGAACGTCAGCAACAACAACAACAACAACCATGGCAACAGCACATCAACAACAAAACAACAACAAACACAACAACAGCAGCAGCAACAACAACAACAACAGCAGCAACAACCAGAACAAAAGCAACAACAATAAATAGCCACTGCAACAACAACAATAGTAAGATCAACAAGAACACAAATGTCAGCAACAAGAGTAACGACAACCACCGAAACAGCACAACAACAACATTATCAAAAAACAGCAGCAACAACAACAACCACTGCAACAAAAGCAGCAACACCAACAACACAGCAGCAACCATAACAGCAGCATCAACAACTGCACTGCACCAACTAAAGCCACTGCAACAACAACAAGAACACGAACGTCAGCAACAACAACAACCATTGCAACATCACAACAACCAAACAACCACAACAACAACTGCAGCAACAGCAACAACACTAGCAACAAGAAAAACAGCAATAACAACAACAGTAACAACAGCAGCAACAACTGTAGCTGCAACCACAACAACATCAGCAGCAACACAACAACCATTGCAACATTAACAACAACAACAACAACAACAACAACAACAACAACAACAACCACAACCACAACCACAACAACAGCAACAACAACAACGACGACGACAACAACAACAGGTGCAACAGCAACATTGATAGCAACAAAAACAGTCATTCTAAGAATGGTTTTATCTCCTCGCGTGCGATTGGTCACGTATTTTCCAAGCCCTCGATACCCGCCCTCTTCGTTTTCGATCGTTCGCCCGTGAGGGTATATCGTTCTTACCTGCAACGTGCATTTCGAGCAGCCCTTGCGGCAGGGGAAGAGAGGACGAATGGAAGGAATGGACAAGTGAGAGGGAGGAGAATGGAACACGAGAGAGAGAGTAGCAGGAGGGGGGCCAGGAGCAGAAAGCACTTGGCAGAACCAGAAGGGCAGATGGGGCGAGCAGACCCTATGGGGCGGATCGGGAAGGCGGGCTCAGGCGGCCAGGTCGAGCAGGTGGGTTGCTTAAACGCGCGTCCCGCATGAATCGCGAGGAATGTTGGAGCGACAGCGCGAGGTCCAAATAAATCGTTTTGAAGTCCACTGGGAGAGCGTGGTTCCTAAGTGTCAAGGGCGCGGCGTTTGGATAAATTCTGAGGAAGTCCCACGCGAGAGCGCGATTCCTGCATACGTTGTGAGGGAGTCCCGCGCGAGAGCTCGATTTGGGAATAATTTGTGAGGAAGTATTAGGCGGGAGCCGTTGTTGATGTAGTTCGGGGGCGTCACACCCAGTGTTCTTGTTGTACAAAAACAGGGTGCGGGCCCCGGGAGAAGCAGTTTAAGTGAAAAACGCAACGGTTATCGTGGAGGGGGGGCAACAGCATTTATCTTGTTAAGAATGAGAACGCAAAAGTTATTGCAACAACAGCAGCATCAACGACAACAGACATTTTCAGACGCAGACCCTGGTGCGCGGGTCCGTTGTTTGGGACCCTCACACTTGGGACCCTGGATACCAGGACTTGTTTACAACCATCTCGTATATCCTAAACCCTCGATGCCCGTCCTCCTCGTCTTCGATCGTACCCCCCTCGGGGCATATTTTTCTTACTCGCAAGTTGCATGTCGAGCAGCCCCACAAGGCAGGGGAAGAGAGGACGGATGGGGGGAAGGGACAAGGCAGAGGGAGGAGGAGGGAGCAAAGGGGAGGGAGGAGGATGGAACACGAGAGAGAGAGGGAGTAGCAGAAGCGGGGCTAGGAGCATAAAGCACTTGGCAGAACCAGACTGGCAGATCGGGCGGGTTGGCCCTAACGGGCGGATCAAGAAAGCGGGCCCAGGCGGCCAGGTCGAGCAGGCGGGTTGTTGAAGCGTGCGTCCTGCATGACTCGCGAGGAGTCTCGAGCGACAGCACAATTCTCAGATAAATCGTGAGGAAATCCACAGGGAGAGCGTGGTTCCTAAGTGTCGCGGGCGCGGCGTCCGAATCAATTGCCAAAGGGTCCCATGCGAAAGCGCGGTTCTTAATAATGTGTGAGGACGTCCAGCGCGAGAGCGCGATTTGGCAATAAATTGTGAGGAAGTATCAGGTGAGAGCCGCTGCTGTTATAAACCGAGTGCCAGGAGAGTAGTTGCTTGGCACATCGCTGTCGCGTGTTAAAAACAAGGTGAGAACCTTGGGAGACGCATTTTAGTTGAAGAATATAGCGATTGTCGGGCAGGGGGATCAACAATACTTACTATTTTGAAGTGAAACCCAACCACCACCACAGCAACAGCAGCAACAACAATTATCATAACAACAACAACAACAACAACAACAACAACAACAACAACAACCACAACCACAACCACAACCACAACCACAACCACAACCACAACCACAACAACAACGACAACGACAACAACAACAACAACAACAACAACTGGAACAGCCACAACAACAACAACAATCACAAAAACCAGCACAAAAAAAACAGCAGCACCAATAACAACAACCACTGCAACAAAAGCAGCAACAACAACCAACCTGTGAATAGTAATTCCTCTTATCTGCGTGCGTGCCATTCACACATATATCCCAAACCCTCGATACCCACTTTTTTCGTGTTCGATATTACCCCTTTGGGGGGTACATCGCTCTTACCATCATTGTGTATTGCATCCAGCCCTACGGCAGGGGAAGAGAGGACGGATGCAAGCAATGGAAAGGGGAGGGAGGAGGATGGAACACGAGAGAGACAGTAGCAGGAAGGGGGGTTGGGAGCAGAAAACACGTGGACGGGCAGATCGGGCGGGTAGACCCTAACGGGCGGGTCGGGAA
>CAUYUJ010002858.1:129416-136916 GCA_963575745.1 Prorocentrum cordatum | reverse complement strand
CTCCTCCTCCTCGTCCCTCCCTCGTCCTCCTCATGCTCCTCCTCCTCCTCCTCCCTCCTCCTCCTCCTCCTCCTCCTCCTCCTCTCCTCCTCCTCTTCCCCTCGCTCCTCCCCCCATCCTCCTCCTCCCCCTCCCCTCCCCTCCCTCCTCCTCCTTTTCCTTCCTCCTCCTCCCTCCTTCTCCTGCCTCCTCCTACTCCTCCTCCTCCTCCTCTCCTCTCCTCCTATTGCTGTTCCTCTTTCCTCCTCCCTTCTCCCCCTTCCCGCTTCCTGCTCCCTCTTCCTCTCCTCCTCCTCCTCCTCCTCCTCCTCCTCCTCCTCCTCCTCCTCCTCCTCCTCCTCCAGCCGTTTTGCGCTCAAGCCATTGAGCGTTGCAGGTGCAGGATTCAAAACGGCACTTCGTGCCTGCGAGTCAATCAGCTTCGGAGAGGGCCGTACCCTCACAGTTCATAAACATTTCGCCGCCATGGGTAAGGGCGGCTTCGGCAAGCGCGGCCCTGGTGGTCAGTATGACAAGGGCGGCGGCAAGGGCGGCAAGAGCATCCCCTCGGCGGCCGCCCTCGAGCACGAGATCGCGCTGTTCGACAGTGGGGGCACGCCTCGTCCTCCTTGGGCTGCTCGGGCTCCAGGGGTTCAGCCTGATGGTCCTCCCGCCCTCTGGACATGCTCGGCGTGCGGCTGCAGGAAGAACGAGATGCGCTGGTCGCGCTGCAAGCATTGTGGCTCTCAGTGGACCCCGTTCCAGCCATACACGCCCACTTCCTTCGGCACGCCTGGGGGAGTCTGGTCGGCTGGCTTCCACAGCAACCTGCCGTTCTCCCCCTTTGCTGCTGCTCGTGGGCCACCAGGCTCCTTCGCGCCAGGCGACCATGGTGGCGGCAAGGGTGGCAAGTCGCCAGGAGGTCCAACCAAGCCAGAGGCACCTCTTTCTCGTGAAGAGCACGCGTCTTTGGCGGAGCTGCTGGCTAAGGCTGGAGATGCTATGGGAGCGGCTAAACATCGTGAGCTGGCCAAGCCTCCACCTGTGGCCAAGGAGCCCACCCTGCAGCACCAGGTTTCCATGGCCCACAGCAAGCTGCGAGGCCTCGAGAGGAAGTTGCAGGGCGCGGTTCAGAGGTTCGAGGAGTGGTCGGTGCAGATGGTGGAGCAGCGTGCTTTGGTCACCAAGTTCACTGAGGAGTGTGAGCAGGCCGACAGTGAGCATCGTCGACTGGTGGCTGCACTTCATGCTCAGACGTCGGCGGCCGACTTGCAGAAGGTGCCAGAGGACAAGGTCGTGCCTTGCTCACTGTCGTCAATCATGGACGGGACCTTCACGGACAAGCTGGTCATTGACCCCTCGGAGCTGCTTGGAGGCGTCGAGGATTTCGAGCTCTCGGAGGCCGACAAGGAGGAGCTCGAGAAGAGGGGCAACCAGCTGCGAGAAGGCATCCAAAAGCTGGCACAGCGGCTGTTCGCGCAGGCCTCCGAGACTGCCAAGAAGATCCAGGAGGCACACAAGGAGCATCTCGGACGGCTGGCCAAGAAGAGGAAGACTGACGACGGTGCTGCTCCTGGCGATGATGGAGGCGGAGATGCTGAGTCTGCCGCAGACGTCGCAGCCACTGGTCCAGAGGCAGCAGCAGAGCAGCTTCCAGAGGTTGATGCTGAAGCTACCGCGTCTGCAGCTCTACGTCAGCGGGCCGCCAAGATCATTCAGCATGGGCAGCCTGAACAAGACCCCCCCCCTGCTGCCGCGTGAGCATCAGCAGGGGGGCCTACATCGTGAACACGTTCAATCCAGCGGCATGCTCACTTGCCCAGCCTGGCACATGTTCTCTCCGTTCCCCTCGGCAGGGGACTTTAATGCTCTGGGCCTCGGCCTTGCACCTTGGGGCGGAGACGAGAGTTGCCACGGCTGGCAAGCAGAGCCCGCACCCGCTGGAGCTGCTGTCGACGCTCTCCCTCGTGGGTGTCATCAGCCTGCTGCTGGAGGAGTAGGGCTGGCTTTTTATTTCGGAGTCGAGGAGCCTGAGGTCTCAGGTCCTCTTGCACTGCATCCTGGATCCCTGGAGTGTATCTGGGGTTGTCTGGGTTTGCCGTCTTGCCGTGGGTACCTCCAGGAATCGTGCGTTGAAACTGGAGGGTCCCACGAGCAGTACCCACTTTTTGCTCGAAGCAGCTTGGAATCTCGGTTCAGGACGCTCCTCCAGCCTCTGGGGGCGCCCGTTTTCGGGCCTGGTGAGCTTTGTGCCGCCAGGGCCACTTCTGGCTCGGCCTCGGTGTGCAGTCGCAGCTCTTTTGCCTTTCGGCGTTCCCGCTGGACCCCTCCCCCCGTGAAGCGACCGTCTGCCTTTAAGAGATCGCACTCGTCGCTCAGTGGAGCGGTCAAGCACACCCTTTGGAGGGCCAAGCGGGTGCTTGCCTCAGGTTTTGCCAGCCTGGCGCGTGCTGTTCACAGTGCTGCCTCGTGCGAGGCGCATTTTTTCGGGTTTGCCAACCCGTGTGAGGAATATCCTGTGCTCGTCGATTTGCAGCCGAGCAGTCCTGTCGAGTTTTTCAGCGGCCCCTCGGACCCTTCGGTGAGTTTCGTCGCCTCGGGCTCCCCTGAGGCCTCTGTTGGTCACGGCTCGGCCCTTCTGGACAGTCTTGAGATTTGCATCCACACGGTTAATTGCAACCGATGGTCGACCATGAAGGAGCTCATGGCCAAGACTCCTGCGCACATCATCTTATGCCAGGAGCACAGGTTGCGTGAGGATGAAGACCTCTCCCAAGCCTCGGCGTGGTGTGCTCGCCAAGGGTGGAAAGGCATCTTTACTGCGGCCCACGGGACCGCCGCTGGTTCCACGTCGGCTGGCACTTGCATCCTTGTCAGAGACTTTCTCGGCCTTCATGAGCCCCCTGGGGGGGCGGTGGTTGCTGTTGGCAGAGCGACTGCTGGCATAGTGCACCTCCCGCGAGGTGATCGTTTCGCTCTCTGCTCTGTTTACCTCCATCACTCTGAAGGGTTGTCTGAGCGCAATGTCGATCTCCTGGCCAGTATAGGGGAACGTATGTCTTCCCTTTCTCTTCCGTTCTGTATTGGAGGGGATTTCAACATGGTTCCAGGCACTTTAGCCAGTTCGAAGTTCGCCGAGAAGTTGGTTGGGCTGCCTGTGGTGGCTGAGGGCCACACTCACTTTGGTGAGGGCCCCCCGTCCTCCCTGGACCACTTTGTGTTTTCGGGGGGGCTTGGGAAAACTGTTAAGAGCTGTGAGGTCGTCCTGGACACTACCTTGAGCCCCCACAGACCGGTGCAAGTAGCGTTGCACGCTTCGTTTGGCAAGTTGAAAGGTCTTAGTTTCAGGAAGCCTCCTCCTCTCCCTGTCTCGGCGGTGGTGGGACCGCGTCCTGCCCCCCCCGACTGGAGTCTTGTGCGAGAGCTTGCTGACCAGGCCTCCCAATGTGTTGCTTTTGGTGATGCAAGGGGCGCATCGTCGCTTCTCTCGCCTTGCTACGCGGCCTGGGCTGACAAAGCCGAGGCTGAGCTTGTGCCAATTTTGGGACAGTCTGTCCCCTGTCTTGGTTCGAGATCCAAGGGCCCTCAGCTTGTGTGGAAGAAGCTGGTTGGTCGTGACCATGCTATTCGGGATCCTGAACATCATGCTGTGCGGTGGCTCAGCGTCCAATATCGGGCCCTAGCGTCGCTCCTGGATTCGAACCAAGGTGACACTCCTCAGGCGAAGTCGCTGACGACGCTGCTACAGGAGCCTCCGCAGCAGGTTGAAGTTTCTGCTGCCCTTCGGCCTCTCTTTGAAGAGGTTGCCCGTGCTGTCGCCGAGCCTTGTCGGGATCTCATTGTGGGCAGTTGTTTCGAAGCGGCTCTTCGGGACAAAATTGATGTTGCGGTCATCCATGCCCAGTCGGCTGCCAAGAAGAGATCCCGTCAAAGCTGGCAAGCTTGGATTCGCGCTGGCCTTGACGAGGGAGCGAAAAGAGTTCACATGTTCACCAGGGACCCGTCACCTTGGAAGGCCACCACCACCCTTTCTGCTGATGGCACCCTTGTGTCTGATCCTTTGGCGCTTTTGGCTTCGGAAGGTTTCAAGTTTGCCGCCTTCTGGGGCAAGGGCGCTGGAGCCTCTAGAGGCCCCACGTCGCTTGGGTCGTCTCTTCCGAGGGTTTCGGCCGACGAAATCAGGGAAGTCTCCAAGAAGTACAAGAGGGGTTCTGCGGTGGCCTACGATGGCTTTAGTTGTCGTCACTTCCAGTACTTGTGTGATGATGCGTTGAACTCGCTCGCCGTCTTGTTTGAAGTTATGGAAGCGCTCGGCGAATTGCCCGAGCAGATTTCTGCTGTGCTGCTCGCTCTTCTCTCGAAGCCCACCGGTGGCTACAGGCCCATAGGGGTGTTCTGCTCCTGGTACAGGGTGCGGGGGAAGCTGCGGCGCCCCTTCGCCCTCGCCTGGGAGCAAGAGCACCCCCGCAGGTACTGGGCTGCTGGTGGGCATCGAGGTGCTGCCGACGTTGTTTGGAGGCAGTCTGTTCGGGCTGAGCACGGCACTGCGTCGAATGAGGTTTCGTGTGGTGTGTTTTACGATATGCTTAAGTACTACGAGACCATCGATCTCGCCAAGTTGATGTCCCAATGTCAGCGACACGGTTTCCCCTCCCCGATTGCGCGCCTTTGCATCTTTGCCTTTCGGCGTGGCCGTTTCCTGTCCCTGGGTGGCATCCTTGCGGGCCCCTTTTTTGTCGAGCGAGGTGTGGTGGCGGGCTGCAGCTTCGCCACCACCCTCATCAGGGTCTTTGCCCTTGACGCGTTCGACTCCATTCCCCTGTCCCCCAGATGTGATTTGGACATTTACATTGACGATTCGGGGATTTCTGCGACGGGCCCTCGTCACCGAGTTATTGCCTCTATTGTTGCCAGCTCGCAGGCCTTGCACACGGCAGTGACCGACATGCTTGGTTGCAGTCTCGCCCTGTCCAAAGTGTGCACGGTCTCCTCCAATAGGGCGGTGGCCAGTGAAGTTGGCAAGCAGCTTGGCAGTCTGGCAGGTAGGATCGAGGATGTCACAGTCAACTTAGGTGTGGACTACACGGCGGGCAAGTCCATTCGAGCCTCAGGTCGGGCTAGTAAGCTCAAGTCGAGGCTGGCTACCATGTGCCGTCGAGCCAAGAGGCTCAAGAGGCTTTCGGGTGATCTCGGGAGAAAAACTCTGCGGGTTTTTTCCTCGGGCCCTCTGGCGGGAGGCTCCTACGGGGCTGACATTGTGGGTGTCTCTGACAATGATCTTTTACTGATGCGGAGGCAAGCCTTCTCGACGGTGCGGCCGTTTTCTCAGGGCAGGAGTCTCACTGCTTGCTGCATTCTAGCTGGAGATCCCACCTGGAGGGCGGCCTGCGCTCCTGTGCTTAGGTGGGGAAAAGAAATATGGCTTGCTCAGACTAAGGTCTTCCCGCACTCCCTGGCCCTCAAGGAGCTTAGAGATTCTTGGAATGCTGTCTGGGGCCTTAGCAGGATCAGTTGGGGTCTCGTTGGGGGTCCTGTCTCTGCCCTCAGGCTTTGTCTTGTCAGGTTAGGGTGGCACGCGGACAATTTCATGACCATTATTGATGACAGGGGGTACCACATACCCCTCGGCGTGACCTCCCCTGCCCTCTTGTGTATTTTTTGTCGGGAAGGTATGATCAGAGCTCTGGAGAGGGATCTGGGCGGCAAATGGGCGTCTGGAGGCCGCCTCTGCTTGGATGTCCCCCGTGCTGCTCTGGCGTCCAGCAAGTTTTCTCCCAGCGAAAAAGGTATGATTCGTGCTCTGGCGTGCAACGCCATCTGGACTCCTGATCGTGCCATTGCCTGTGGATACAAAGTTTGTTCTAAGTGCATCCATTGTGGTGAGGCAGACTCGTTGCACCATCGGCTGTGGGCCTGCCCGCATGTGAGCGATCTGAGAGCGGAGCTTGCTAAGGACTGGATCATTGCTGCCGCCCGTGACACTGAGGCTGAGGACTACTCGGACCTCCTGTTCTGCTTCGGGGCTTTCGCCCATCCCGCCGATACCCTTCCGAGGCCGTGCCTCGAAGGCAATGTGGTGTTCCGCTGGCATCGTGATCTGCTCGAGGGCCCCGAAGGCTTCGAGGCTCCCCAGGAAGGTGCTGTCTGGGGGTCGCTGTTTCTCGACGGGTCTTGCAGGCGGCACATAATTCGGGAACTCAGCCGTGCGTCGTGGGCTATCACGATGCACAATGACAGCGGGGATCTTTTAGGGGAGGTTATGGGGCCTGTGTGGGCCCAATACCCTCAGACCCCGCAGGCTGGCGAATACTTAGCGCGTGGCATGGCTGGCAATATGGCCAAGTACCCTTCCACCCTGTTCTCTGACTGTTTGAATGTGGTCAAGCATTCTAAGTTGCCTCCTGGCGAGCGCCTCTCGGGTAAGAGGGTGTACAGTGGCATAATCATGGAAGCCAATGCTCGAGAAGGCACGTGCATTCAGGATATTGTTAAGGCTTCCGCTCACAAGGATTTAGACGAAGCTGGCATCGACCACTTCGAAAGGTTTTGTCGCAAATGCAATAATGATGCGGACGCGGCGGCCAAAGCCGCGCTGTCGTTTCATGCGTCAGATATTAATGAGAGTGAAGATCTCAGCAAGAAGATCGACATTGCTAAAGCAGTGTGTCGACTAGGGGCCAAGCTTCTCTTAGAGTGGCCCCGATTGGATTTATCTGATGCCGATTATATTCCGCCAGCCCCCAAGCCCAGGTTTTCCTGGGACAAGCCTGGGCACGACTGGGCCCCTTGGTCCGGTGCGTGGCGCTGTAGAGTTTGTTTGTTGGGTTCCAGGGGATCTGGCGTCCCTGATCCCGGCATATGCTCTGGCAGGTGCAAGCTTGATGAAGGTGTGCTGGTGTCACTGCGGCATCGTGTTTTGGCCTTCTCCTGCAGTGACGGTTCACATCTTTTTGTTTGCGTGAAATGCCGCTACCACAGCACAGGTGCTCGTGTGGACGGCCTAGGGAAGGTGTGTAAGGATCGGCCCTCCAGGAACGCCGAGTATTCTTGGAGGCACCTCTGCCGAGGAGTGCACCCGAACCCCAGGAAGCGAGCTGTGACGGTGAATACTCACCAGATCTGTGCACTGTTTGGTTCCCAGGCCGAGGAGGCTCCCTCGTGCCGCAGGGCCGAGGAGGCCCCAGCTGGGAACCACATGGCGGAGGAGGAGGTGGCCCCCCTTCCTCGGTCGAGCCTCCCCCCCCCTCGGAGGAGGAGGTCCGTCAGGCCTGTCAGGCCCGAGAGCGCAGCGTCTCCTCTCAGTCCCTCCGCCGTCTCCAAGCCGCTCGGAGTGGCGGTGAGGTAAGGAGGGACTTGGATGCTGACTCGGGTTCTTCTGACTAATTTTATCCTGCCACCCTTGTGGCTCACCTCCTTGCCTCAGTGGCACGGAGGACGCAGCAGCGATTTCCCAGCCGTCGCTGCTGACAGGAGAGGCTGTGCGGGCGTTGAGCTCAAAAAATCCTCCTCCTCCTCCTCCTC
>CAUYUJ010002858.1:100000-129316 GCA_963575745.1 Prorocentrum cordatum | reverse complement strand
CTCCTCCTCCTCCTCCTCCTCCTCCTCCTCCTCCTCCTCCTCCTCCTCCTCCTCCTCCTCCTTCTCCTCCCTCCGGCTGACCCAGCTTTGGGAGCCATTGGGCGGCTTGCCGGGCTTCGCGGCAGGGCCTTGGCCGACCCGGTTTGGGCCGGCCCAGGTCAGTGCGTCCCCGAAGATCCGTGGGCACGCCGTCCCAGCATCGCAGGAGGGCCGCTCACGTCGCCACGAGCGAGAGTGGGCCCCAGGAGGAGAGGGGCCCTGCGGGCTTGTCGCCGTCTTCGGGCTCCCAGGGCCCTGCCGGGGCCCTGGGGCCGCCGAAGAACGAGGGCGAAAGATTGGTTCCAGGGAGGGCCCGGGGCGGCCAGCAACTGTCGCCACCAGGACCCCTCTCCCGCATGTCAAGCATGCACCCTGGTGACAGGCCCAGGACGTGGCCCGGCCTAGCTCGGTGCAGATGGGCAACTGGGCTGCTCCTCCGCGTGGCCGCCCAAGGCACGCGTGAGAAAGGCTCAAGCCAGGCGCGTGAGCGGGAAAACCATGGAAAAGGCAAGCCAAGCATGGGAGCAGAATTCACTCAACGACCGCGCACACAGCTGGGCCGCGCAGCACGAGTCCTTTTGGGGGGTCTTGAGGCCATCTTGGAGCCCTGGAGAGTCTGTTGGCCCATCTTGGAGGGCGTCGATCAGAGGAGGAGGGGCCCTCTTGGGGCCATCTTGAGGGCCTCTTGGGCCCCATCTTGGGGCTCTTTGGGGTCATCTTGGGGCCCTTGGAGGCCTGAAAAGCCCCTCGCAAGCAACATGCAAAAGGACGATAAGACAAAAATAAATGATGCTCCGTGGGTTTCTGAGGGATGCTAGCCTCTTGGGGGGATCCATGGGGGTAGTTCCGAGAGCACTTCTGGCCGTCTTGTGGCTATCTTCGGACCGTCCAAAGGTATGTCGGAAGCTAGATTGAATTGTCTTTGGCTATAGTTTGCAGCCGTCTTGGAGGCCACCTTGCAGCATCGGAGGCCCTCCTTGAAGCCACTACGAGCGAAGAAGGAACCTCTAATCCGTCGCTGCCCCCCCCTTCCCCCGTCCAGACCCCTAGGAGCGGATATGGGGGAGGGGTAAAACCTCTCCCCGAGGGTGGGGAAGGGGTCTTGGAAGATGAGAGAAAGAACTCGTTTGACCACCTACACATTGAGCATTTCGAAGTATTCCAAAATGTTTTGACTTGTTTGGGGGCCCAGATCCTTTCATTTCTAGTTGTTCTATCCTGGGCCTCTTCCTGGCCACTAGGGGGGCCAAGAAGAGTTAGAAACGAGCACAACTAGAAATGAGCACGATTAGAAATGAACGACGCGCACGCCCAGAGGTCTGGTGGGATTGCTTACTTGCCTGCGCCAGAGGGGAGGAGGGGAGGGCGACGCCATCCCCGATCCGACCAGCTCGGCTGCGCACGCCGACGCATGCGCGCGGCATCGACCGATCCATCCTGGCGCGTCTTAGGAGGATGAGGAGGAGGAGCAAGAGGAGGCGGACGCAGACGAGGAGGAGGAAGTGGAAGAGGTTGAGAAAGAGGAGCGGCAGCAGGAGGAACATGCAAGGTCGAGCTCGCTGGACCAGCTTCGGAGCGAGCTCCTGAGCCGCATAGACAGCCAGTCCCCCGTCTCGAAGAAGGCGAACGCCGAAGACGCCCCTCTGGAGGAGGGCAAAACCCTTCTCATCGTCGTCATATCCCACCCCGTTCTCCTCCTCCTCCCCCGTCCTCATCCTGCTCCTGCTCCTGCTCTTGCTCCTCCTCCTCCTCCTCCTCCTCCTCCTCCTCCTCCTCCTCCTCCTCCTCCTGCTTCTCCTTCTCCACCCCTTGTCGGAGAGGAGCGATCTGCCGAGCCTGAGGGGCGGAAGACGCTGATGAACCAGAGGGCGCTCTTCGACCAGATCCGCAAGCAGTTCGCCGAGGCCTCAGGCCCAGTGGAGGCCGAGGAGGTGGAGGAGATGGCCCAGGGGACCGAGGCGTCCATCCGGGAGCTCGAGGAGGACCCGGCGAGGGGGAGGGCAAGGAAGAGGGGCGGGGGGGGAGGAGGAGGAGCAGGAGGAGGAGGAGGAGGAGCAGGAGGAGGAGGAAGAGGAGGAGGAGGAGGAGGAGGAGGAGGAAGAGGAGGAGGAAGAGGAGGAGGAGGAGGAGGAAGAGGAGGAAGAGGAGGAAGAGGAGGAGGAGGAGGAGGAGGAGGCGAAGGAAGATTCCCTCCTCTTCCACTTCCGCCCCCTTGCTTCTCCTCCGTCCCTCTTCTTCCCTGCAAGTACGCCCTCCTCGTCGCACCACCAGACGTGTCGGCAGTGTGGGCCAGGCGTTTCCGCGTGAGATCCCATCACCATCTGTGAGATTGAGGCTCTACGAAAATGTTTTAACAGGTGCATACACAAATGGAAGGAGGTGGTTGTAGAAATGTAACTCTCGCCTGCTCCGCGCGTGTTCGTCTTACAATGTTACCGCCTACCTCTTTATTTCGATCGTTTGTGAGTTTTCGGTTTGTGAGGCCCTGGGGATACGGGAGGACGATGGTAGTGAAGAGAAGGGCCTCGCGGGAAACTCATCAGCGCCCGAGAGCGCCCGTCAGTTGTCGAGGATTTGCCATATTTGATACTGACAGCTCGAAGGGGCCCAAAGACACCCCATTCAGTACCTCATGGCGGCACGGTCGCGGATAGTTATGAGGATGGGGATGTTCAAAACGACGATCTCGCTTGCGTTGCATCCTCTATGGGAGACGCGAAATTCAAATTGGCGCTCACCGCAATCAGTGGAAAGGAACGCTTCTAAGGATTCACGAGTAAGAGATTTGAGGCGGGAGGGTGTATTGCGGCATCCTAGGTTTACTCAAGTCCTCTCGCCCGATCGCAGCTGAACCACGCCCTTCGCCGCAGATCACGAAACTGTGTTGGTCAAGTTCGTCCTCTTCATCCTCATCACCATCGAGAGAATCCTCCTCCACCACCTCCTCATCATCATCATCCACCTCCTCGTCATCATCATCATCAGCATCATCATCACTATCATCGTCATCGTCATCAGCATTATCAGAATCGTCATCATCATCATCATCATCATCATCAGCAACAGCATCATCATCAGCAGCATCATCGTCATCGGCATCGGCATCATCATCATCAGCAGCAGCAGCATCAGCATCAGCATCATCATCAGCATCAGCATCATCATCATTGTCACCAGCATGATCCTCCTCATCATCATCATCATCATCATCATCATCATCATCATCATCATCATCATCATCATCATCATCATCACCATCCCCCTCGCGCTATCATTCCCCCCTCTCCTCCCCCATCCGCTCTGCTCCCTACTACTCCCTCCAAGCCTTCTCCCTGCTATGCTCCAGGTGACCCTCGTCCCACCCCTTACGCGCCTCCGCGCTGCACTCCATCAGCGCCCATATCGGGGACCGCGGAGCCGCAGGGGACCGCGAAGCCCAAGGCCACGCCGACCATCGAGACCAGAAGCGTCCTCGGCCGACGCCGCCCGACCGATGCCGGGAGCGTTCCAGGGCTGCCTGGACCGTCCGGAACGGCCGCCTGAGACGGAAGTTGTGGCCCAGAAAGCGAGGTCTCTGGGTCCATGTCGATCCGATTCGGCTCCGATGTTCCGACGATTTGGTGGGGCCCGTTGTCTGCATGGCGCTGCTGTGAATCCCGGCGCGGGCGGTGCGATTCGATTTCGGCTCCGTGTTGATGCAGCCGGGTCCGACGCAGAGTCCGAGCCGATCCGATTTCCCGAGTCAACCTTGATTCATCTTGTGCAGCCCGGCAGGAGCTGAAGACGAGCAGGAGGGAGAACGTGGAGCTCAGCGTAAAGCTGGCGAAGCTTGAGGACTCGAAGAGGAAAAGAAAGACATACGCGCGAACTTTCGGAGGGCCCGCTCGGGTCTCTTGGATCGGCCCGAGGAGCCCCCAGGCGCGGACCCTGGCGCGCTCTGCGCGCCAGTCAGGGGCCACGCTAAACTCAAATCAAGAATGTCCCTCTACAGAAAGAAGATTCCAGAATGGTGCAGAAATAGTCTGGGGACGATTTGTCGTGCTGTTTCGACTACTTCTGCCTGCTTCCAACCATGTTTCATTTGTCCTGCAAAATTCGCCTGTAGGAGGACACGCCCGACCCAGCGCTAGGGGGGGAATAGGCTGAGGGAGGGACGCACCGGCCCCCAATCGCCCACGCATCGCCGATCGGGGCCCCATACAGCCCTCCCCGCCCGAGAGCCTGCGGATCGGCTATCGGGGGCCTGTCGCCGATTGGTCGGCAGTGTATCGCCGATTCTGGCTCGATGCTTCCGCCTCTGGGCCGGTCCCACCCAGCGCTCCCCCTGAGCCAGGGCGGAGGCCCAGCGCCGATCCGATGAATCCGCGCGGGCCTCCGGAAGTTTTGTGTCTACGGACATGACGCCGAAAGAAGGATCGCTTTGGGTTCGGGAGGGGCTCTGGCTTTCGGGTCGTTCTGTGGCGCTGGGTCGGGGAACGCCTGCGTGGCCGAGGCCCACCATGACTGACCAGAGGAGCCCTTTCGTTCCCCATCCGCCGTTCCTTATGACGGCACGCGATGGCTTCTGCCTTGACGAGAATGAGCGGGTCTTGCACGGCGTGCCGTAGCGACCTAGCGCCGCGGCTTGCGCGGGCCGCCAGCGCGGCAGGCCACGTTGGCAACGAGGGCGCTCACGCGCGGCCTCGCGCGGGCAGCTTGCGCGCCAACGTCGGCGCGATTGGACCGTGTCGTCTTCCTTCGCTCACTTGCTCTTCCCCTGAGGACGAGATGCGGCAGCAGGGGAGCGAGGCGAGCCGGCTGCCCCCCCCCTCTGCCTCTTCGTCCTCGCCCTCCTGGTGCCTTGTGCTTCGCCCTGCGGCGTCCTTCCTCCTCCTTCCTCCTCCTCCCCATCCTCCTCCTCCTCCTCCTCCTCCTCCTCCTCCTCCTCCTCCTCCTCCTCCTCCTCCTCCTCCTCCTCCTCCTCCTCCTTCTCTTCATCCTCGGGCGATCCTCCTCCTCCTCCTTCTCCTCATCCTTCCTCCTCCCTCCTCCTCCATCCTACTCCTCTCCCCTCCTCTTTCGGAGGATGGCACGCAATCGCAGA
This sequence comes from Prorocentrum cordatum, assembly GCA_963575745.1. Classification (NCBI taxonomy): domain Eukaryota; class Dinophyceae; order Prorocentrales; family Prorocentraceae; genus Prorocentrum; species Prorocentrum cordatum. Next base: position 124,194 of record CAUYUJ010002858.1, on the reverse strand, counting down.
GCGTAGTGTCATGGGCGTCGCCCCCCGCAGCGACGTTTGCTCCTCCTCCTACTCCCCCCCTCCTCCTGTCCTCCCCAGACCTCCAATGTCTTAATCTGTATCAGCGCAAAGCCCTCAGACCTCTCAAGAAAACTTCACGGATCCGTTCTTGCGCCCTGGACCCTTCTCTGGCGGCACCGCAGTCCGAAAACGAGCCCCAGATCCCGAAGACTACAAAAAAGTGTTGTGGTGATGGTTGCTCAAGGCCTTTGGGGTTTGGGTCCCTCTCCTCCTTCCTGCCGTCTCGTCCAGGCCTTCCAGATTGGGTCTGCGCAGATGGGGTCGGAGGATCGTGCCGCATCGCCGATGCATCGGCGATGCATCGGCGATGCGGCTCGACGTGGACCTCAATTTTCTTCACGCTGACGGCGCCGATCTATCGCCGACGTTGTCGATGCATCGGTGAGGCGGCATGGTCTTCCGACCCCATCCACTCGGACCCCCGAGGGAGCGGCATCTGTCTCATCGCCCTCCTCCTCCTGCTTCTCCTCCTCCTCATCTTCCTCCGCCTCCCCCTCCTCCTCTTCCTCCTCCTCCTCCTCCTCCTCCTCCTCCTCCTCCTCCTCCTCCTCCTCCTCCTCCCAGGCCAGCCAGCTCCTGCAGAGGAGCGGCCAGAGCGCCGCCGAGGCCGAGGACACCCGCATGCAGCTCGAGAAGGAGGCCGCCTCCGCGCGCCGGCACGCTTCGGACCGCCGGGGGGGGGGGAAGGGCAGGGGCAACGATATAGGGGGGGGATAGGCATAGGGGGGGGGGCATCGACCCCCAATCGCCCAATGATCGCTGATAGGGGCCCGATAGCCCCAACCTGCCCAGGAAGGTGCGCACTCGCCATCAGAGGCACATCGCCGATCCATCGGCGACGTATCGCCGATTCCAGGTCGATGCATCCCCCCCTATGCCAGTCCCCCCCTATCGTTGCCCCTCAGGAGGGCGAGGGCTGGGGCCCAAGCCTTCCGTGCCCCTCAACGCTCAACCCTCTCACGACCCTCACTCCCATCCCTCCACCTCCTCCTTCCCTGACCTTCCAGGAGGGCTAAAAGATAGCACCAGGACATCGATATCTTAATTCCTGTCGGGGTTTAAGGCAGCCCAGATAGGTCTATAGGTCTGGAGGGTTTTTTTTTTGCACTCTGGAAGGTCAGGGCTCTCACCTGCTCATCCTCCTGCTCATTCTCGCAGAAGAAGAAACGCAAGAAACAGAAACTTGTGGCTCCGCGCGAGTTTCTTGGATCCGCGCTGGGGCCCCCCGGCGGCGCCTCCGGCGCCGCCCCTCGCGCGCTCCGCGCGCCAGGGAGGGGGGGTGCAGCGCGGATCCAAGAAATCCAAGCGGAGCGCCAACATTTTATGTTTATGGCGTTTTTTTCTTCTTCTACATTCGCGACCTCCTCCTCCAGTGTAAACAGCTCCCCGGTCTCCAGATTGCACGCACCACTCGAGTGTCCGCTCGGGTAATCCAGGTCTGCTGTGACACCCGTCGGTGGGTTGAGAAAGAGACGGATAGAGAGTGAGAGAAAAACAAAAACAGAACGCAATGGGAAGGGACAGGTGGGAGCGGTAGGATGCCAGATGTCGTGCGAGCGCACATTGTTTGTTTCCTCCTTCTCTCGTTCCCCCCCAACTCCCCCGCATTCCTCCCTCCGCCCCCTCCCCCTCTATCCCTTCCCCCCCCTTCATCCCTCCATCGCACCCAACGTCTAAGAATAAACCAGGCGCGATGTGTTGTTAGTCTTCGGAAAGTGATCTGGAGCGAATAGCCAGGTCCCCGGGAGGTGGTCGAGAGGTCCGGGGACCCCTTGTTGAAACAAGTCAAGACGTCGTCGGGGATCTGGGGGGAGCGGTCCTGGGGGAGGAGGCAGAGGAGGAGGAAGAAGAAGCAGAGGATGCATGCGTTCCAGGTGCTTGACCCCCCTCCCCGCCTGGGCCCTCTGGGCGGGCGAGGAGGAGGAGGATGCAGGCGTTCCAGGTGTCTGACCCCCCTCCCCACCTTGGCCCCGTGGGCGTCAGTGCTGTCGACCAGTCTAGGAGAACGCGGAGCTCCAGGCGCAGCTCAGCGTGATGGAGGGCGAGTTGGCTTCCATGAAGAGGCGCCTCCTCGCCAGCGAGGAGACGCTTTCCCTCATCCTCCTCCTCCTCTTCCTCATCCTCCTTCTCCTCCTCCTCCTCCTCCTCCTCCTCCTCCTCCTCCTCCTCCTCCTCTTCCTCCTCCTGTTCCTCATGCTCCTCCTCCTCGCTCTTCCGTGTTTCTCCTTATCTTCCCCATTGTTCCTCCAAGCCGTTGTTTCCTAGCCTCAGATATCACCCTTTTCCTTCCGCTCACCACCGTGATCATGACCATCATTACCGCGGTTGCCATCATCATCAGCAGCAGCAGCAGAAGCAGCATTATCCCAATCCTTCTCCCCCACCCAGATAGATGTAGATGTATCATGTCTCCTCCCACCTCCCCGCATCGTCCCCCCTGCTCCTCGTTATCACCCTCCTTGGCCCTCTCCCTCCCTTCCTCCCACCTTCCTCATCATCGTCCTACACATAGAAGCACAAACACACACACACACACACACACACACACACGCACGCACGCACGCACGCACACACACACACACACACACACACACACACACACACACACACACACACACCACACACACACAGACACACACACACACACACACACACACACACACACACACACACACACACGCTCATCGATATGTATATATATATATATGTGCTTGCCCCCCCCCCCCCACACACACACCACACATGATCATACATATTCTCCCCTCCCGCATCTGCTCCCCGCTCTCCGTCGCACTTCCTCATCCTCGCATCCTCCTTCAGCGGGGTGCTTTGGGGCCTGTCCCGTCAGCAGCTCCTCGCCTTGGGCGGTGAGGACAAAACGACCGAGTGATCGACGTCAAATTTTCTCTTGCTTGCAAGCTTGCATTCAGTCGCTGCCTGGATGAGCGTGCCATCCATCCATCCATCAGCGGGGCAGTGCAACTTCGAGCTGAGGGCGGCACGTTTTTTTTGTATTCTCTCGCGCTGGATCCCAGTCCCTCTGTACCCTCAGGAGGGCGTCTTCCTCTTCCTCTTCCCTTTTTCGCTTGGGCACACCCGCCATGCTGGTCCAACATACCGCAACGCGGAACGCATTCCAACATTGAAAAACCGCCTTCAGTGCAAGCAAGAGTATCCCCCACACACACACACACACACACACACACACACACACACACACACAGAACACGCCGGTCATCTCCGCGCAGAGCATGCCGAAACCGCCTCAGCACGCCGAGTCCATGCCCTCCCAGATAGCGCCCGCGGTCGCCGCCCACAAGTCCTGGCCCCTGTTCCAATACTCGAACTGTGCCGAGCGAACAGAAGCCGCGAGCTGCCTGCTGCCTGGAAGGTTTGTGCGCGTGCCGATGAGATGCTTGATGAACCTCCATGCGCGGTCTATGATTTGGGCCCCCGCCTTCATTTTGATCGTGGAGCCGTCAGGCAACTTGTGGGTGACCACCTTCGAGTAAATGAGTTTCAGCCACACCTTGTGTTGTGGGCGCGACGGGTCTTCCTTCCGCGAGGAGGAAGAGGAAGACGGCATTGAGAAACAAAAACAAATGAAAAACCAAAAACAACCAAATAACCCAAAGCCTTAAGACCGGAAAACTCCAAAAACACATGGGAAAAAATGCGTACGCCACCCCCGCCGCCGCAACCGAGAAAGCCTCCCAATATTTGTTTGTGTTTGTTGTGTTGGTGGCTTTCCTTGTGTTATTGGAGACTTCCAGTCTTAAGGCTTTGGTTTCTTTGGTTGTTGTTTGGTTTTTCTTCGTGTTGTTTAGGTGTTTCAATGTCGTGCTGGCCTGTGACTGGCCTGGGGCACATCTCAATGCACCCGACGCCTGTTTTTCGAGAGTTGCGAAGAAGTGGCGAGCATGCTCGAATCATGGGTGTTCATAAAGCGCACAGACGGCTCTTCTGGGGCACATCCTGGGCCCGAGCCGACAGCGCACCTGTGGGCGCGGGCGCAGCCGCCCGTCCACTCGAAGCAGACGAAAGACGCGGCGGCCTCCTCCCGCCCTGCAGATAGCATTCGAGGAGACGCAACCACGCCGCTCTCGCCCAAGGCCTGCGAGAGATCCACTTCCAGCTCCATATATGTATATATGTATGTATATACATACATACATCCATACATGCATACATATACATATACCTATACATATACGTAAACATATACATATACATATGCATGTACATATACATGTACATATACATGTACATATACATATACATACAAATATACATGTATGTGTATATATACACATAAACATACATGCACACACATACATACATGCATACATACACACACATACATATATACATACATACATATGTGTGTATGTATGTATGTATGTATGTATGTATGTATGTATGTATGTATGTGTGTATGTAAATGTAAACAGATGTACACAACTATGTACTCGCCTGCGGCCCATCCCGCCTCCGTCCTTGGATTGTGGGTCCGAGTTCCCAGGGATGGTTCTTGGAGTCTCTCGGGAGCGCTCTCGGGGGCCTCTTTGGGGCAGTGGTGGTGCCTCTTTGGGAACCTCTTAGTTGCCTCTTGGGGGCCCTTCGCTGGGGCCTCTTAGGACCTGTTGGCGAGCGCGTTGGGGCCTCTTGGGGGGTTTTGGGGACCTCCTGGGGGGCCCTCGGTGCCGAGGGCTCGAAATGCCCGCTGGGGTTTGGGCCCCCTCTTGGAGCCGTCTTCGGGGCTTCTTGGGCTGTCTCAAAGCCCTGTTCGGCCGTTGGGGGGCCCTCTTGAAGGCCTCTTGGGTCGTCGTGGGGCGATCTTGGGAGCCTCTAGGGCCGTCTGGGACCGTCGGGAAACCGAAAAGGCGAGAACGCCGAAAAAAACTTCAGAACCTCAAGAAGTCCATGTTTTTTGGCGTCTTGGGAGGCCTCTTGGAAGCCTCTTGGACCGCCTGGGGGGTAATCTTGAATATTTTGGAGCGATCGCTCGGCTCGGGGACTCATGGACCGTCTTGAGGCCAATATTGGCCCGTCTTGCAGTACTCTTGGTCACGCGAGAAGACGCGGCAAGGCCCAGGAGATTTGCGGATTTGAGCTCCAGGCCGAGTGCGTAAGACATTAGGCAAAAGACTTGAGGACACGCCCACTCCGTGCCCAGCGGCACACTGGCGCGTATAGGGGCATAGCTAGATGTACACGCCCACAAATACATGCATGTACACACATATAGTTTCATACATCTATATGTATGTACATATCTAAATATACAGACATACAAACATACATATATATATATGTGTACATATACATATACATGTACACACACTGCCGCACAAATAATATGTTGCGATCTGTATTAGCACTTGTGCTTCTGATTTGAGCGCCGTTCGTGCTTCGAGCTGGTGCTTCTAATCTGCGCGGTGCGTACATGTCCGTCTTACTTGTTTATGTGTTGCTCTTGTTGTGGAGGCCATACGAAAAGAATACATGTCTGCCGGGTTCGTTTCAAGTTCTGTCGTTGTTAAGAGAATGCGCTTGTTTGCAGCTGCCTTACAAAGAAATTTGTCTTGCGGCTGTCTGAGAAAAACCGTTCTGCAGCGGCATTACAAAATGATTTCGTTTTGTGGTGGCCCTACAAAAGGATTCCTTTTGAGATGGCCGTACACATGGATTTTCTGAGTGGCGTCCTTACAGAAGGATTGATTTCGCGGTGGCCTTTTTTCACAATGATTTCCAGATGGGGGTGGCACCGGAAGACACCAAGGTAAGAAATAATGTATCAATACTTTACACACATATATATAATCAAATGACCTTGTAAATCTTTCGTTCCACTAATGCTGGTGCTGGAGGCTGGAAAAATGGTGAACACACAATTCTCAGCAATCGTTAAAACAGCGTTTTCAGCAATCGGAGCTCCCAAACGCCGTTAAAACAATCATTTTCAATGATCGGAGATATGGAACGCAGCGTTTTTGTTTTCAATGTTTTCTTACGTCCGATGTCAAACGATTTGTAAAACACAGCTTCGGAGGTCCGATAGCTGAAAGCGGTTGTTTTCCAGAGTTCGAGAATTCCGATTGCTGGAAACATTGTGATTTACAGCGTTTGGGAGCCTCGGTTGCTGAAACCGTTTTGTTTTCATACTGTTTCCCGTCTTCTGGCGCCAACATCATATACATCATTGCAATGTCCGGTCTCATTGGATGTTACATTATTTTCTTATTGTGGTTGTATGGACCAAAACAAATCTTGTGTAAGCCAGCCACACAGGGAATAATGTTGCAAGGCCGCAACAAATGGATTTTTTTTTTTTGCAAGGCCGTTCCACAAGGAAGTTAGTTCGCAAGGCCGTCACACAGAGAATATTGTCGGCAAGGCTGCCACGGAAGAAATCGTTTGTAGGGCCGCCACAAAAAGAATCGTTTCTGTAAGGCCGCCACAAAATGAAATCCAGTTGTACGGGCCGCCACAACAATATGCGCGTGTGTAAGGCGAGTGCAAAGGAAAACCAAATTGCAAGGTCTCTTAAGCATAAATAATGCGTCTAGTCCGCCATTACAGGAAATCCTTGTGTAACAATGTTGCTACAGAAGAAAGTCTACACTAAGGCCGCCACGAAACGAAATCTGTTTGCGTGGCTGGACAGAACCAATCACCTTGCAAGGCCGCCACATCATATTGCCTTGTGTGATGCGGTTCATGTTTTTGTCTTGTGTCAACAAAAACCGATTCCCATGTAAACCCGCCTGGAAGCCATACCGCGGTGCAGACACTTTCTGGAGATCTCTGGCAGCCTAAGAAGAAAGTATATGTATGATTGATTGTTTCAGTAAGCCGAAATATAACCTTCCGAAAACACACCGCGGCGCCAATGCCCTCTTGGGACGTACTGGTAAATTCACCAACAAGGAAAAATATGCGCAGTGGTTAAAATGTTGTTCCTGGGCGCGGGAAGCAACGTTTAGAAAAAAACATCGCGGTGTAGGTGCACTCGGGGTTTTCTGGGGAACCTAAGGGCAGTTCTGCATAGCCCTTGCGTGTGTCGCATGCTGCGTTGAAAGATTCCAGTGTCGGACCACGCTAGTTGTACTCGCGCTTACGTTTCGCTGTGTGTGTCGGGGGGCCTTTCGCGTCAATGAATACCCTTTTTTCATAGAGCATGGAACAAAGAGAACGATTGGAAAGACCGTGTAAAGGGAAAACAGCAGAGGCATCCAATTGTGGATGTCCCCTTCCCCTCTGTTGGGTTTGTTGGTTCCTACAACTGCTTCTGGCGCTGCCTCTCCAAATCCAAACCAGCTGCTGCCAGATGCCTGACGGTCCGCCCGCGCATGCCACAACCCTGTTTGTGAACGATGCTCAGGCGAGCTTTCTTGACTCATGTACAATATCAAACATCCAGGAATGAGATCCAGAGTATTCCTGACGCGCGGTGGCCGACCATTCTCAGCATTTGGAGAATACCAACGTGGTGCTGTATACCGACGGGACCCGCACATACAAGTTGCACGTTCCAGGGGCCATCCACGAAAACATGGCGCATTGCAAAATAAGGCCAACCGTAAATGGAAGACAGTATGGGCGAACTCGAAATATCCGGGGATAATGAAGCACATTCTTTCCCGTTAGCACCACTTGTTTGTCAAACAGGTACGCGTGTAATACATCGCTCGTGGTTCCACGTGTGAACGCAGTTGGCCAAGCGCTCCTACAAGGTCAACAACATATCGATGTGGACGCGCATTCGTTCTGAGCAGTGGACGTACTGGGAGAAAGGCTATGACCTGTGCATGCGCACAGTAGAGATGTCGAAAGGACCTTACTGACTAACAGCAGCGTGCACACTTGTAGACACTGCAGACTAACGTGGGCCATTCCTGGTAGAAAAGAGCAAAGCCAATGGGGCACCAAAGCAGCGATATGGTGGATCACCTGGGGGTGAACAGATATACATATGTATATCGGGAGCTCGTACACACAAACGTGCATTTATCTAGGTGTACAAGCAACACCTAAACATATACCAGAGGCACGTGCGCGCCCAGGTCACATGCGGGTCCCCGACAGTGTCGCCACATTTTGACAGTTGACGCACGATGATAAGCACCCCTGTGGGCATGCAAAAACCATGATGTTGTAAAATTAGAGTACAGCGAGGCCAAGTACAAAGCAATGCTCTTCTAACAAATACGTGCCAAGCCAATGAAGCCCACTACGGCAGATCAGAACATGTTGAAAAAATTCACACGGAACGACTGAACCAAAAAATTGTGTTCTAATAGCGACTTGCAACACCGTCGACATGCACTGCGTGTTTGGTTGTTTCGTTTTAGTGGTTGAAGGTCGTTGCGTCGTTTGAAGTTGAAGTCGCGATTTGCGTGAGCGGTGCGCCCGGCTTCAAGACATTCGCTTATGAGCTCTACTCTTTCGGAGAAGTGCGTCTGAGAACATGCACCATAACAGTGTCGTTTTCACTCCATAAGTCCTGTCCTTATTTCCCTGGTCCTCCGTGTTTTGTTCTCCTCGTGCTTCATCCCCCTTCGTCCATATCATCCTCCCGCTCCGACTCCCCGTCCTATTCCGTTACCGAGTATTCTTTCCCGTCCCCTTCTTTGCCTGTCGTTAGTCTTCCTCCTCCTCCGTTCTCCTTCTTCCCCCCTGTGTCATTTTTGTTGGGCCAACCCGCTTGATGTTCGTGCTCCCACCTTCACAGTTCAATCCTTGAGTGTAAATGTTGATCCAGATTGTGGCCGTACAGTCCGATACACAAGCGTGCAAAAGTTGATATCTGGATGTGCGCAGGTGCTTCGTGTATCTACAATGGCCTTCGGACCATCCCGCCACCGTGCCTGGTCCGTGGGCAAGCAGTTTGCTGAAGGGTTCACGAAGTATTTGGGGGAGGCGTTGTTAGACGCTCTGTGGACTACCCGGGATAATCGTGTAGTTCTTTGGGTTGGGAAATTGAAACCACCCACAACAATAATAAGTTGTCCCGCGTTCATTCATTTGCTTGACCATGCGGGGGCCATGTTCGCAACATTTGGACCTCTTGGAGCCCCCCCCCTTGGCTAGCGTGGGCTGTCACCAGGCCAAGATTAGGCTGTCTTTGGTTGTATTAGACTGCATTGCGTTCCGTTGGGCACCCGTTGGAACCCTCTTCGGCCGCTGTGGGGGCACCAATGAGCCATTATTCTCCATCTTGGGGTTCTCGTGAGGCATGTTCACACGCTGTGTGGGTTAACCGCGGGGCCGTTAGGATTATTGCAGGCGGAAGCAAAGAATCCAAAAATACACGTGTCAATGAGTCTGCTCTTTGGGAGATGATTGCGGGGTTATCTTGTGACATGTTGGGGCCATGTTGGGATATGTTTGGAGCTTCTGTGTTTTTTGTGTCTGACCCTCTTGGAATTATCCAATAGCTTTCTTGGGACATCTTGGCGGGCACGTAGGGCGTCTTCGAGCTCCTTGTGACCTTCTGAAGCCGCCCCACAGCCCGCCCAGGCGTCCCCAGACTCACTCTGGTGGCGCCCGAAGGCCCTCTGCAGACCCGCGCGGGCTGCATGGGAGATCGCCGAAGGGTGTGGAAATAGGTTCTGGCCACACGTGTTGTTCAAGGACAGTCTTGAAGTGTATTTGGCCTCCTTGACGTCCACGTCTGATTGGTGTCCATTTGGGAGTCTCTTTGGGTAGTCTTCGAAGCCGTTGTGGGCCTCGTCGGAAGCTCGTGGGCCGTCCTGCGGCCTTGGGCCTCTTTGGTGCTTATGGGATGTCTACTGGGTGCACCTTGCGAGTTTCTGGGAGCCTCCTGAGAAAATCGTGGGTACCTTTGTGTGGATTTCTTGAAACTCTTTGCGAGCTTCTCGGGCCGCCTGGGACGCACTTGAGACCAAAATGAGGAAAGCATACCGAAACAATGTGTTTGTCAATGAGGTTGGCCTCTTTGGTGATGTCTCGGAGCTGCTTGGGGACATCTTCAGACACTCTGCCTTGATTTGGGGGTCCGTCTGAGCGGTCCTGGAGTTTTGGACCTCCCCCGTTGGAGGCAGTCATTCGGGCCGTCTTCGGTGGGGGTGGATTGTTTGTGACGTCAACCCGGAAGATGCCCCGTGTCATGCAAAGAGTAGCACGTGTGTGACCAGGTTCATACAAAAAGCAACGGGGGGTCACCGATGGGGTTGCCACAGCGCGGGGCTAGACGGAATGTTGAAAAGCATTGTTGTGGTCACGGAAGAAACAAGGGTAAACAAGTGACAGTATCACAGTGATGTGCAACATAAGTAGTTTCCATGGTGTTCTGGCATGTTGTAAAATTAAACGTTGAAGCATTACTCGGAAAAACCTGTACGGCCAAATGATGTTATAAGAAGTGCGTGCAAGCCCATTGACTTCCAGTGTGCATGTGAAGGTTGTATGTTCTAACATTAAAGCTACTTGTGTGGTTGTGTCCCTGACTTGCGATATGCATGAGCGGCGCGCCCGAATGTCAGAAGTCTGAGAATGTCCAGAGCGAAGTGGCAAGAAATATCGCGAACGGGACGGGGACTCCAATAATAGCCTCTGAGCTTTACTCCTTCGGAGAGGTGTGCATGATACTAAGGAGGAATCGTACGTATGTGTGTAAGTGCATGTGTGCATATATACATGTACCAGAGTACCCGAGCATTCCTTTTTACAACCAGATGATACATCCAATGATCTGTAAACCCAAGTACGTGTGTCTGCCATTGGCTTCAAAATTTGAGTCTGAATACCGGAATGTCAAAGTTTGTTCTGCACGCATAAGCACACACAGTGTCTTAGACGATGGAGGTTTCAGTATCGGAGACCGCCGATTTCATCCTCCTTCCTGCCCTCGCCTCATCAGTAGCAGCATCATCATTATCATCATCATCATCATCATCATCATCAGCATCATCATCAGCATCATCATCATCTTCATCATCCTCATCATCATCATCATCATCATCATCATCATCATCATCATCATCATCATCATCCGTCACCGCTCTGCCCTCTTCGTCCTCCCTCTTCCTCGCCCCTGCCCCCTGAATCCCAATCCTCCTTATCCTCCTCCCTCCCCTCTCCTCTTCCTCAACCTCCTCCTTACACCATGTACTTCTTCTCCATTTTCCCTCCTCCTCCTCCTCCTCCTCCTCCTCCTCCTCCTCCTCCTCTCCTCCTCCTCCCCCTCTTCCTCCTCCTCCCCCTCCTCCTCGCCCTCCCTCCTTCCTCTGCCCCCCCCCCCGCCACCGAGGAGACGTCCGTGCGCAGCGAGGAAGCGGCGAGGGCCGCCGCCCAGAAGGCCCTGCCGGCGGGAGCAAAAAGACCGCCGGGCACGACCCTTTTGGGGGGATCGCGGCGGCGCGCGGAAGCGCCCAAAGATCCGACGCGTGGATCAGGCGATCGCAAACATGGATCAAGGGGGAGGAGGAGGAGGAGGAGGAGGAGGAGGAGGAGGAGGAGGAGGAGGAGGAGGAGGAGGAGAAGGAGGAGGAGAAGGAGGCGGAGGAGGAGGAGGAGGAGGAGGAGGAGGAGGAGGAGGAGGAGGAGAGGCCTCCCAGGTGGGCTCCGAGCGGGTGGGGGCGGGAGGATCGCGCCGTATCGCCGATGCGTCGGCGATGCGGCTCGATATTCAGGCGATCGCAAACATGGATCAAGGGGGCGTGGATTAGCGACGGGTCCCGTTTCCATGGGAAATCGCGGATTTCCGCCGCCGAACGAGGCGGCACCTGCCGCATTTTGGGGGAGGGCACCTCCCCCGATCCATGGATTTGGGGACCGCGCGCCAAATCCATTCTTCACTAATCCAGGTGTGCGCGCCCCCGAGTGGAGGCGAAGGTTTTGGTCCGCGGTTTTCGGCCTAGGGGGGAGGGAGGGGGGGGCCCTCGCCGGGCCCCAGGGCCATCAAGGAAGGACGCGGATGAAAATCGAGCCCCAGGGAAAGAGTCGGGATTTCTGGGGACCGCGTTTTGAAAAATCAGGACGTCGTATGTCTGAAAATTTTGATCACCGCGGAGTGGGCTAAGGAAACCTTTCTCGACATGAACGGGAAGCGAGTGAAATTGGGAGGAGGCGGAGGAGAAGGAGGAGGAGGAGGAAGAGGAGGAGGAGGAGGAAGAGGCGGACCAGCAGCAGCAGCAGCAAGAGCAGGAACAGAGGGTGAGGAGGGGACGGCAAGAAGGAGGAGGAAGAGGAGGAACAGGAGCAGGAGGAGGAGGAGGAAGACGAGGCGGAGGAGGAGGAAAGAGAAGGAGGAAGAACGAGCGGAGGAGGAGGAGAAGGAGGAGGAGGAGGAGGTGGAGAAGCAAGAACAGGAGGAGGGAGAGGAGGAGAAGGAGGAGGAGGAGGAGGAGGAGGAGGAGAAGGAGAAGGAGAAGGAGAAGGGGAAGGAGAAGGAGGAAGAGGAGAAGGAGCAGGAGGAAGAGGAGGAGGAGGAGGAGGAGACCAGATAGCTTCGAGGGCCCGTTCGAAGGCATGTTGTAAGGGATGTCTCGAGTGAAACTCTGATTTTTCAACGAAATGTTAAAAACACGTGGGTGTTTCAATATTTTCGCGTCTTGGGCCATCTTGGGGGTCATCCGAGATCGCTCCGAAAAGATGCCTTACAAGAGCTGTATCGGCATCCCAGTGTTTGGAGGATGTCTCGGGCGAAACGCCCACTTCCGAGGATCCGAAAACTTTCCCTGACATGAACGAGAAGCGCGTGAAAGGGAAGAGTTGCGCAAGAACTTGCATCATCATCGTGATCAAATGTAATATAGACGAACTATCCGAACGCGCACAAAGGAAACGTATGGACACCAAGCATCTTCCAGATGATCCTCCTCACTCCTCCGCATGAGGAGGACGACGGCGAAGGCGACAATCGTGCGAGGAGGGGAAGGAGGATGAGGAGGAGGAGGAAGAGGAGGAGGGGGAGGAGGAGGAGGGGGAGGAGGAGGAGGAGGAGGAGGAGGAGGACCAGCAGCAGCAGCAGCAAGAGCAGGACGAGGAAGAGGAGGAGCAGGAGCAGGACTCGTTGACTCTTTGAAAGCGGACGCTGTCCTGGGGGGCGATTTAATCACTGGAATCGCTTTCGTGGGCCTGGCCAGGCCTGGCAGGAGCCGCGGGGTCCGTCCCCGCTCCCGTCTGTGCCCCCGAAGGCCCAGCACCCTGGCCAACCTGGTCGGATCCTGGGTTTTCCGACTGCGGACGCCTGTGCAAAGCTGCCACATCCGCGCAGGCAGCTGCTTCACGAGCCCTGATGGCCTCTAAAATAGCCCTCGGGGGGCCTTCACGACGCGGGAACAAACCTTTGCTAATCCTCGCAAGGTTCTCCGAACCCTTATTGGTCCGCCCGTCACATCTGGCAACTAAATTCCTGGGGCCCATTGTGCAATAGGAACCGCACTCCGTGCAAATGTGCAGGAACCATTTCCCCACATACTGGAGCCTGTGAGAGGGGTGAACATTTTCCAGCAAGCCGCTCCCTCGGCACGAGGGGGCAAACCTTTCTCCGACTGCGGCCTGGGCACCTCTCCTGACTTCGGCAGGAGGCCCTGAACAAATCGTGGCCGCAAAGCCCCGCGTTTGGTAGCGGGGCACCACTCTCTCACAGACCGTGCACCACCAGTATTTCATGCTGCGCCCACATGGCTCGAGGATGTGGTCCGAGGCCTGTGCCGCGGCCACCAGCTTGGACGGTCTGTCCACCTTCTTCGAAGGGGGTCTCTCCGCCCGACTGTTTTCCTCGGCCTCCGCTGCGTACACTAGGGCTCTTCTGGCCCTTCGACGAATCAGCGAAGCTGTGGCATCTATTTTGTCCGTCTCAGGCTCCCTCCCCACCAAACCCCTCCACGCCAACTCCGCCGCCTCCCCCGCCCACGAATCAGCGCAGGCGTTGCCAGAGGCATAAAAGAGTTTCTCGCGCGTGTCTAATTTCTCTGGGGCCTCCTCTTGGTGGGAGGGGAACCATACAACTTCCACGTCTGAATTTATCCTGGCCTGGAAGGCTTTGCGGGCCCTGGCCCAGAGGTCTCCGTTGGCGCCCACAGGGCTGGGCCTCCGAAAGCGGGCCCTCCAGGTCCTGGGGATCGTCATATGATTCGTCACAAATGTGAAACCGCAATCTGAATCTACTTGCTCTAGAGCCAGGCAGAAGGCTAAAACTTCGGTTCGGGTGACCGTTTGCTTTTCTCCGAGCAGAGGAACCCCGAGAGCCTCCCCCAAGGTCCGCCCGCCTCCCGAATCCATCACGAGCCCCACGATCGCTGCTCCGCAGCGCCTCCTTCTGGGGTCGTCAGAATATTTGCCCCCCGAGCCGTCTCCGAAAATGTGAACTCTGCCTGCCTCTTTGCATTCGGCGAAGCCATGTGAATAAAAATCCACCTGAAGCTGGCCGATGAGCGCCTCATCAAAGTCAGGAGTGGTGAGCCCAACGGCTGGCACACCCCGAAGCCACAGGGCAGGCGACGCTTCGTGCTGCGCCGCCGCCTGCACCACAAGCGCCTCCGACTTCTCGAAGTCCTCGTGGCCCTTGTTCCGCTCGCATTCCCAAATGCGGTGATACAAACTCTCATCTTTGAGCAGGCAGCACGGACAAAGCTTGGACTCAATCAGATATCCTTGTCTGGCACGCCTCGTTCGGGTCCACTGCCCACCTGTAGTAACTGTCAAGTTGAGCGCCGCTAAATCTGAAGCTCCTTCTTTGTGAAACTTACGTTGTTCTGCTCTGATTCTCCATACATCAGCTCCTTGGTGAAGGTCCGCTCCATCCTCGTGTTTCGACGCCTGCTGCCAATACAACCTGCGCATATCACTGACCACATCTCCCAGGATAGCGATCCTCCCCCAATCGTTCGTGTACTCCGTGTCCGTGGCGCCGGGGATAAGCCAGGCCTGCAATTGTCCTTCAGGTAGTGGTCTGTCCCACTCTGTCGCCTTGATGGGGTTCCAGCCAATGTCCATCAGCGTGGCCTGCAGTGTGGCGATAGGGCCTCTGACATAGGCCCATCTCCTCCGTCCAGCCGTGACCAGTCGTTGCCTGATCTTTGGCCATGCGAACTTGACTCTCGCATGGATCTGGGGATTGACCTGCCACATAGCCAGCCACTCGTGAACAACTCGTTTGCGCAATTCCAGACCTGGCTCCTTGTCCCACATCTCGATTGCCAGTGTTGTAGTCAGACATTTGCCTCCTTGTGATCCTGCTGCGATCTGCCCAGCTTGTCTTCTAAGTTTCATCAGCTCCGTCATGGAAAGGCCGAACGCTTGATGTCCGTATGTGGCCTGGGGCATGGCGCCCGTTGACCATAGCCCTTTCGCTTCTTTCGCCAAGGTGGTACTTTTCCTCGGCCTCTTGATCTTGCCGAACCGTCTCTTGGCTGCCAGGATGCGTCTCTATAGTGCCCTTACAACTCGCTTGCGCCCAGCCGCGGCGTCGAGGCCCAGGTCCTTCGTGAAGGTCTTGGCCTTGGCTGGGGCGCCGTTCTGCTGCAACCTCTTAGCCACGCTCTTGACCATGTCCCTGCACGATCCAACGATGACTGTCTTGTCTGAGATCTTGAGCCCCTGTTGATGAAGTCCTTGGGCGAGCTCGCAAGCCACTCTTACCATCTTATCTGGGGTGTCCTGTGAAGTGCCTTCCTCTCGAGCCACAGCGTCGTCGACGAAGGTCCAGAGCCCCGCTGTGGGCGATATGATGTGCGCTCGCTGTAGGACTGGGTGGAGAAACACCTTCGCGAGGCCGACTCCTCTGGGCGACCCCGCAACAATCGATCTGGATACCCATATAGCCTCACTCAGCGCCGACTTGTCTTTGAGAAACCGTGCCGCCGCGAAGATGAGTACTTCCATTTCCACCACGACTGCTGGGTATCCGATGCCCCTCGCAACGCGCATCAGCATCACCAGGCTGACGCTGTCGTAGAACTTCTCGATGTCCTCAAGGAGAGTGAGGCTGGATATGCCCAGCTCGCACCCCGCCTCGCCCAGGCAGGCACGGAGCAGACCAGCCCTCAACGCCGAGCTGCCTTTGAGGGCCGTGTCCCAATGCGCGCTCAGCGCCTCACTCCATTCACTGCACGGTGACGCCCTCGTCCTGCTCCACAGTTTGACTGGTAGGGGTAGCATCCCCAACACCCTCTCTCCGCCTGCTGGTTTCGGGACCACGGCCCCGAGTGTCGCCGTCCACTGCCTCGGCCACGTGCCCGTCTGCTCGCACATGTTGATGAGGTCGACCAGCTTCTGGCGTGCCCCCTGCGGGGCCCTCTTGATATCGTGCAACTTGAGACCGTCCACGCCGCCTGCTTTGTTGGGGTTCGTGGCCTGCGTGGCCGTGTCGAACTCTTCTGTAGTGATGGGATCCAAATCTTCAACTCTGGCCTGTCTGTGCATGACTTGCAGCTCAGTCGCGATGTCTTCTCTGGTGTCCACTGCGTCCGTCCAGATCTTCAACCATCTCTCCCTCTTCGTGTGCATGAGGATCTCTGGATCCGCCGAGCTAGCGTCCTGGTGATACTGCTCGTAGGTCGGCTGCACTGGATCTTTGACATGCTTATGCAGGATGCCTGGCTTCTCTGCCCACATCTTCTTTGCCCACTTGGAGAACTGCTGCCGCTGGATGGAGATGTCCCTGGATATCGCAATTGCCATGTGCTTTTCGACCTCATCCTTGAACATCTCAAGCTCGTCCAGCGTGTGTGTCTTGATCTCCTGCACGCCTAGCATGCGCTCATCAGTTCCAGCTTGATCAAATTGTTTCCCAAAGATCTGATCCAAACCCATCCTCCTGAGCTGCTGGTAGGTAGCGGACAACTCCTTCTCGCACTTCCTCTGTTGCATGTCGTCTGAGCCATTGAGCCGTAGTGCCGCATATCTGGTAATCAAAACTCCCATTATCGACCACAACTCTGCTGCTTGATACTTCATGTGCGTGCGACCTGGTGTGGCCTTCGATATTTGCCATCTGATTGCAAAACCTCCTCCTCTGCCTCGGTGTGCATCAGCCTGTGCAGCATCCATCTTGTCAGCTCCGATGATCGCCACCTCCAGAGTAGTGACCCAGATCGCATACTCGCCTGTGATCGCCTGCCCCATGAGCTTCTGATGCTCTCCTCGGATGAGGAGGTTGGCCTCCAACTCGTGCATCTGCTTGGACAGCGCTGGGCCGATGGCGATGCGGCTGGCCTGATCCCACTGGCCCTCGTCTATCGCGTATTGCACCGTCTGCTGCGCGTTGGTATGTGGAGGCTCGAGCACGCTGAACTCCTCGCGCAATTCATCAGAGAGTTCTGCCAGTCTCTTCTGTTGTGCTGCCTCCTTCTTCTTGCTGCGCTTGCTCTCTGGGTCGGGGGTCTTCTTTGGTGGGAGCACCAGAGGCAACGGCTTGGGGAGATCCAAATGCCTGTGCCACCAAGCCTCCGAGCGCCCAGGTAGTTTGAGTAGTAGCCCCGTATGTGTCCTCCATGGTACTTTCTCATGACCGTCGATGGTGATGCCATCTGCAATATCTTCTCGAGCCATGGCGAAATCTATGAGACTGCCCTTGCCCTTGTCACATGTGATCTGAATCTTCGGAACGATAACCTTGCCTCCCAGGCGCGTGGGGAGGCCCGACTTCTCGACCAGGGATGGGGCCATATTCCAATCTGCCATGATAATCCAAGGGTCCGTGATGCTCCCTATGACCGTCGAGAGCGCCTTGATCTTTTCAAAGTTGCTACCCTGCATGCCCTCCTTGGGGAGTAGGTAGAGGGAGAATAGAACGGCATTGCCTCCGCTGAGGTGAATAGTCATGGCCGTGAAGCCTCTGAATAAGTCCTGTCGTCCTTGAGCCTTAAGGGTCTCCCTCATGACATCGAATGTTGTGGTCGCCAAGTGCGCCTTGGCGGTGAGCAGCTCGCCTCCGCTGTTGCCCTCCTTCGAGCGTCGCGTCGGGGTAGCTGCCGTGACTGCTGCTTTCCATCCATCTTTGCCCAGGTCTTTCTTCAGCTTCGTGATGCCTGAATGCGGCACGTGGGACTCCGTGAAGGCGAATATCTGAGCTAGTTCCTGGTTCTCGTTGAGGAACTTCTGACATTTCTCGCCCCATTGTGTAATATTGCTGAAGAATATGCTGGTGACCTTCGCAGGCTTGCCTGTCTCACAAGTATGATTGCGAGCTCCCTCACGCTTGGAGCGGCACCAGTTCTGACAAGCTGCGTCCGCAACAGGCGCGGGCGACGAGGATCGATCCCCGAGCCAGGTGGGCGAGGTCCCAGGGAAACCAGGGAAGGCAGGCCACTCGGGGGACGGCGGTCCTCGATGCCTGCCCAGCGCTGCAGGCAGCTGCCATGGTGGGCTAAATACCAGCCCGACCAGAAGAAATGCCCGTAGCGCCGCCCGTAGCTGCCGTACCCACCGAAGGTGATGTGGTCGCCCTCTGAGATGCCGCCCTGGCTCGCTCCTTGTTCTCCTCGATGAGCTTGGCGATCGCCTCTGCCTTACGCTTTTCTGTTTCTGGATCGGTGGCTTGTTGTTGTTGTGGCGGTGCCTCAGGAGTGGCGTCTTGAGTAGGTGGTGGAACTTGCGCATGAGCTTGCCCGTCCTCGTCGATCCTGCGCTTCTTTGCCGCATGAAGGAGAAGGAGGAGGAGGAGGAGGAGGAGTTCAGATGGCTTCGAGGGCCCGTTCGAAGGCATTTTATAAGGGATGTCTCGAGTGAAACGCTGATTTTTCAACGGCTGTGTCGGCATCCCATTGTTTCGAGGATGTCCCAGGCGAAACGCCCAATTTCGAGGGTCCGAAAATTAGGCGAGCGATTTCCAGATGCCCAGGTTCAGCAAAGTACGTCTTAAGATACGACCCCCAACTTCACGAGTTTGTGAGGATGTCTCGGGCGAAACGCTCATGGTGGGAACCTTTCCTGACATAAACGGCGGAGCGCGTGAAAGGGAAGTGTTGCGCAAAAATTTGCAGCATCATCGCGATCATATATAATATAGGCGAGCTCTCCGAACGCTCACAAAGGATACGCATGGACACGCGCCCCCCGAACGTTCACAGGCATATTCCTGATTATCCTCCTTACTCCTCCGCATGAGGAGGACGACGGCGAAAACGACGACCGTGGGAGGAGGGGGAGGAGGAGGAGGAGGAGGAGGAGGAGGAGGAGGAAGAGGAGGAGGAGGAGGAGGAGGAGAAGGAGGAGGAGGAGGAGGAGGACCAGCAGCAGCAGCAGCAGCAGCAGGAACAGAGGGCGAGGAGGGAACGGGGAGGAGAACGAGGAAGAGGAGGAACAGGAGCATGAGGAGGAGGAGGAGGAGGACGACGACGAGGCGGAGGAGGAGGAAGGAGAAGGAGGAAGAACGGGAGGGGGGGAGGAGGTGGAGAAGCAAGAACAGGAGGAGGAAGAGGAGGAGAAGGAGGAGGAGGAGGAGAAGGAGGAAGAGGAGGAGATGGAGGAAGAGGAGGAGGAGGAGGAAAAGGAGGAGGAGGAGGAGGAGGAGGAGGAGAAGGAGACAGTGTGGTTTCGAGGGCCCGTTCGAAGGCAGTTTGTAGGGGATGTCTCGAGCGAAACGCTGACTGTTCAACAAAAATGTTAAAAACACGTGGATTTTTAAATAGTTTCGCTTCTTGGGCAATCTTGGAGGTCATCCGAGATCGCTCCGAAAAGATGCCTTACAAGAGCTCTGTCGGCATCCCATTGTTTCGAGGATGTCTTGTGCGAACCCCCCATTTTCGAGGGTCCGAAAATTAGGCGAGCGAGTTCAAGATCTCCACTGTTGGCTAATATCTCGAGCGAAACGCCCATTTTCAGCAACCTACGTCTTAAGATACGACCCCCAACTTCACGATGTTGTGAGGATGTCTCGAGCGAAACGCTCATTTTGGGAATCCGCCACGTCCTGCGCCCCGAGGCGGCCTCGCGCGTTCCCCCCCCCCAGACCCCCCCCAGTTGATAAAAAGATCCCTCTGGGCACACAGACGTCCATCGCGCAACTCTTCGAGTCTTAGCGCGCGTCCCATCATCCGCCAGGTCCTGCGCCCCGAGGCGGCGCCGCGCGTTCCCCCCCCAGACCCCCCTCAGTTGATAAAATCCCTCTGGGCACACAGACGTCCTTCGCACGACTCTTCGAGTCTTAGCGCGGTTCCCATCATTAGGCGAGCGATTTCAAGATCTCCATTGTTGGAGGATGTCTCGAGCGAAACGCCCATTTTCAGCTAAATACGTCTTAAGATACGACCCCCAATTTCACGATTTTGTGAGGACGTCTCGTGCGAAACTCTCATTTTGGGAATCCGCTAGGTCCTGCGCCCCGAGGCGGCCCCCGCGCGTTCCCCCCCCCCCAGACCCCCCCCCCAGTTGATAAAAAGATCCCTCTGGGCACACAGACGTCCATCGCGCGACTCTTCGGTTCTTAGCGCGCTTCCCGTCATTGGGGGGAGGCCGCTTTGGAGGACCCTTTTTAGCGCTCTCGTAGGCCGTCCCGGGCCCCTCTAGGGTCGCTTGGGGCCTCTCTTGGGCATTCGTGGATCCCCCTGGAGATGATCGTAGGGACATTTGGAATCGCTCTGCTTGGAGCACCGCCGTGGGATCGGGATGGGGGGATACAGGTCGATGCTAAGGTGGGCCGTATCTGGCCGAATTTGGCTTTTAAGTGGGATATTTGTATCCAGGTGTCTTAGAGGGGTAAAGGTAACTCCGCTAAGTGGACTCCGCCCACTGATAGAAGCTATAGTTGACCCCTCAATACAGCAACTCAGGGCACCAGTAAATCATTTATTTGGGTGGGCCAAAGGTAAGCACTGCTTAACATGCACGTACAGTGGGGGCGTTACCTAAGGAATGTGCCCAGGAGGCTTCAGACCATGCAGGATTTCTTACGTGATGAGGGCGGCAGTGATATCCATGGCCTCGTCACGATCAGAGGTCCACTGGCCTCACGACGCTGGATTCCTTACCAATGGTTCCTTACCACGTGCCTTCACCCTACAAATCCAGACATACGTCCTGTTGTTCAGTACGGGGCCCCTGGAATTCCCCACCCTTTCCCGGGACAGGATTTTCATCCCCTGCCGTTGTTTGACAGTCCCAGGGCCCTGTAAGGGCCCCCAGGGGCCCAAAACAGTCCGAGATGTCTCATCCTGATTTTTGTCACGACGCGAGCTTGTTTGGTAACCCCATCCATTGCCCCAGGCCTGGCCTATGTGTATCCCCTCTCTTTCTAACTCCTACCTCTCCTTACCGCTGTCCCTGATCGGTTCAGATACTGGATTTCCTGAGATTCTGGACAGCAGCATCGAGGGATAAAACCCTTCATCGCTGTCATCCCTCTACTACCTACGGATCTCCTTCGGACGGACGGTTCGGCCTTTCGGCTCCTCACCTCCGTCCACATGGCTTGGGGCAGCGGACATGTATAGACCCCGTCGCCCTAGCATCCGAAGTGCTGCTGCAGAGCCCCTCGACCAGACCGTGAACTCATGAAAACGCGGTCGCGGTCGAGGTTTTCGGGTGGCGCTCCAGGTATTTTGGCTTTCTCGGCGGCTTTCCCATCCTCGGGATGTGCCCCAGCGGCTGCGCCTCGCCGAGAGCGCCCCGCCGGTGCCCTGACCGCTCCAAACGGCCGCAGGAGGTCCGAGTTATGGCACGAAAACTACCAAGCAAGGGGCTTGAGGATTGGGAGGGGAGGATCGGTCAGGAATTCTGGCTCCTTGAGATCCGGCGTTCAAGAAAAATTGGAACATCGCCAGCAATCAGGACCAGAGCCCCTCACTCCATCCTTCTCATTTTTCGAGACGGATCGACACGTGAAGGACCCAAGGCCCGAAATTGAGCGAAAAAACGCCGCGGTGACAAAAATTCCAACGCCAAGATCTCAGGGACTGAGGAGTGGGGGGGGGGGGCGGTTTTGGCTCAGCGTGTCGTTCCGCCGGTTCTGGTCCACTGCGCTTCGGCGCGGCACGTTGTCCACGGACCAGTCCCCCGCCGTCTACGCCCCGATCGCTCTCCCAGCTTCCCGCCCCGCGGAGCGGAGCGACACGCCATCCGCTTGCAGGGCACAGCGTGTCGCCGGGGCCGCCGCAGCGACACGTTAAGCAAAAGTTTCTGACCGTCCTTGACATCTTGGTGTTGCCTTTTTTTTACAACGGGCGTTTTCGTTCGATGTCGGGCCCCAGGACCCTCACAGATCAATCCCGCTCGACAAACCGCGCGTAAAGATGGGGTGCGGAGCTTTGGTCGCGATTTTCTGCGATGTTGTCATACTGTCAGCGTCGGATTTCAGCGGGCCGTGGTGAAACTCAGATTGTAGCTCGTTGACGGGCAGCGAACGCGATTTGTGTTCCTGGGGCGACGGAAGAAGGCGCAATGTCTGTAGGGCAAAAGCAAGCCTAAGCAGCCCAATCGTCGGCAAGAGCAAGCCTGAGATCAAAGTTTCTCGCGAGGAACGGCCGTAAGGATTGCCATTGAATGATCGAGAGCCCCCGGCGAGCGTACGGGGATCTGGCCCTGGAAACAAAGTTGCCCCCCCTGCGATCTTAAATTCAAAAGTCGGTCACAGTCTTAAACGGCAGGTGCCCAAATGCTTGCCATGAGGCGGCGAATTGCCCCACTGACAGTGCATACAGCTGTCGTGCTGGTGGCGACGCGATGCGGTGTGAAAAACGGGCCGCGGAGAAGGGGTCGAGAGGTCCAGGGATTCACGAATCTAGAAAATCGGCCCCCGGATATGTGAGTCCAGACCTCGGGCGCTCTGTTGTTCCGGGTTTGGGCATCCGCCGGCCAGTTTTTCTGTTCCGAGCCTTGGCATCCACGGGCCTGCCCAGACCCCGTCGCGCCGTGAAAACAAGTCACCCTCGGAAGGGTTATTTTGCCCACCCTTGGCCTCTGGGGGTGCCCCCGGCCAGGCCCCAGGATTGTCAAAAGTTGCTCGGGCTGTGAGACGGGCCCCTGGGATCGGGAGAAGGAGGAGCGACACCACCACCATCAGGCGGGGCACCTCCAGCGAGGAGGTCCATGATGTTTCGTCGAGCTGGGGGTAGGGGATGTCTCAGGCGAGGGGAGGGGGCGACGCCACCACGGGGACCCCGCCTGGCTCCTGCCGCCAGTGGTCCCTGGTGGTGATGGTGGTGTGGCGTTTCCTTACTCCCACGCGGGGAAGGGGCCCAGACCTCCCAGGGCCCACTCTGAACGAAGCGCGACGCCTGGGGGGTCTGGGTCGTCTGGGTCTTCTAGGACTACAGGAAGCGGCCCATATACAGGCGGCACGCCCGCACGAGGAGGCTGGGCCGCGCGGAGCCCCACGCACGCCTCTCTCCCGCCCCCCGCCCCCCCGCAGATTTCCGACGGTGTGGTTTCTTCGTCCCGCGGTTTCGGCCCCGTCGAGGGTGTACGTGGGCCCAAGGACCATTAAAAACGGCTCCAGGACGAGAAACGGCCCCTGGGGAAGCGGTCGGGACTTGGGGCCGCGGATTGCAAAAATCGTACCGCCGGACGTCAGGGCTGTCTGCCCCGTGCCTGCCAGCCCTGCCCGCCCGCCCTGTGTCTGGTGCGTGCCCTGCTGCCAGCCTGTTGCCTGCCCGGCCGCCTGCGCGGCGCCTGCCTGGCGGCGGCCCTTTTGCCTCTCCGGATCGCCGGAAGGAAAGCCCTCAGACCCGGGCGTTGCAATTCTACAGCACGGAGCGTTCTCGCCCGCTTTCGGGCCACAGGACCCTCAGTGATCGATCTGGCTCGACTAATGCTGCAGAAGGACGGGGTCTAGTGCTCTGTTCGTGATTTTCTGCGATGTCGCTATTGTTTCGCAGCGTCAGATCTGAAGGGGGGAGTCCTGGTGGAAGCGGGGCCTGGATCCCTCGGCTCGCCCGAGGACCCGCTCCTCCTCCCGAGTCGTCTGCGGACTGACCTGGGGCCCTTGGAGGGCCCGAGCACGGGGAACAAATCGGGTGGTGGTGACTACGGGCGCGGGGGGGAGATAAGGGGGTGGGATATCATGAACCGGGCCATGAGATCTCCCCAGATTTCATGGCCTCTCTCCCTGTTTCAGTACGTCCCTTGGCCCCCCTTCCGGGCGCGTACATGCCTCGGGCCCTGACGTTCCTGGGCGCCCCCGAACAGAATCCAGGACCCCTTTTTCCCCCAGGACGAGACAGCCG
>CAUYUJ010002858.1:77500-95000 GCA_963575745.1 Prorocentrum cordatum | reverse complement strand
CACACACACACACACACACACACACACACACCCAATCTCGGGCGTCTCGCCATGGCGGGGACCAGAGGTTGCAGGGAAGGGGCCCCGAAGGGGGGCGCCCTCGGGCCCCGAGGGGGCACGAAGGTGCGTCATCCTCCTCTCCCCCTAAGAGGAGGAGGAGGAGGAGGAGGAGGAGGAGGAGGAGGAGGAGGAGGAGGAGGAGGAGGAGGAAAAGGAGGAGGAAAAGGAGGAGCAGGAGGAGGCGGAGGAGGAGGAGGAGGAGGCGGAGGAGTTATTGCACCCGCCTTTCAGCTTGCGAGCAACACACAGCAACCTGTCGGAGGTCCGCGCGGATTTCTTGAATGGGCGCTGGACCCCCTCTCTGGCGCCCGATAAGTTGTCGGAAGTCCGCCAGATCGTCAGAAACGAGTCGGATCAGGTTGGCCGAAGTCGATGTCAAGTTCGGATCGAGACGGACCTTGCATGTCGCAGCATACCGCAGCCGCCTCTATTTCTTCTCTTCGGCAAGTCTGGAGCGACTCGGTTCTGACGTTTCGATGCTGCCAGCTGTGGACCGATGCTTGCACGAGCTCTGTTGTGCATCCTGGCGTGGCCGATCCGGTCCGATTCTGAATCCGTGCCGATGCGACCCGACCCGCAGCACGCTTCATTCCGACTTGGCCTCCCGAGTCGATGTTGACCGGTCTTGCTGCGTTCGGCGGCGGGCGTTTCGCAATTTTCTGTTTTGGGAGGCAGACCTTGGGGCCCAGGGCCGTCAGAAAACGATCCGGCATGATCGGACGATGAGAGACGTGCACATGCACCGATCCTGGCAGGAGTGTGCACGTGTACCGATTCTGGCCAGGCCCAGGATGGGCCTGGCCAGGATGGGTGCCCAGGATTGGCACATGTGCACAGTTCTCTTTTCCTCCTCCTCCTCCTCCTCCTCCTCGTCCTCGTCCTCGTCATGATTCACATCGTCCTTGTCCTCATGATCGTTCTCGTTCTCTTCATCGTCCTTCTCTCCGTCCTCCTCCTCCATTCCTTCTCCTCATAGATAACCTCTCCCTGTCGAACCCCGAGGCCAGTTTTGAGGGCGGGCCGGGCGTTTTGCCTGAGACTCCTTCACCATGTATGACTCTGAAGCTTAAACAGTGACAATAGTTTCACTGATGGAGGGCGGATGGTTTTCAAAATGTTGCTCTCACCTTATCGCCTCGCACATTCGTTTTCAAAATTTGCAAGAGTTGCACGGATTAAGGGCGGGTGGTTTTCAAAATGTGGTTCTCGCCTTAGCGCCGCGCACATTAGTTCTCAAGATTTGCAAGAGCTTCACGGATTGAGGGCGGGTGGTTTTCAAAATGTGGTTCTCGCCTTAGCGCCGCGCACATTCGTTTTAAAAATTAGCCAGAGTTTCACGGATTGCGGGTGGGTGGTTTTCAAAATGTGGTTCTCGCTTTAGCGCCGCGCACATTCGGTTTAAGAAAGTGCAAGAGTTTCACGGATTGAGGGGGGGGGGCAAAATGTGGCTCTCGCTTCAGCGCCGCGCACATTCATGCAGGATTTTGCGGGTGCAACAGTTATGTTGATTCGCGGTGTTGAAATCACAAAAACGGAGTTATGGCATGATTCCCGATCGTCAAATTGCAGCAGTCGTGTTGAGATGGGGCATTGAAATCCCGAGAACAATGTTTTGGCATGCTTCAGGATCTTCAAACGTTTGTTTTCCAACGAGGCAGTTCCCTCAATAGAAATGAACCGTTATAGGGGCCTATGAAGAGGGAGTTTGGAGTGAGGGTTCATTCCAACGTCGTTGATGACTCTTGGGTTTGCACTGGTCCTCTTCCTCCTCCTACTCTTTTCTCCTCCTGCGTTCTCTCCTCCTCTTCCCTGCTGCTGCCTCGCCCTTCCCGCTCTTCCGGGCAGCGACCAAACCACGACAGCACGAGCGCTACAGTACAAACAATTTGCGATGGTCACCAGCCGCTGCAAAAATTGACTGGTGGTTCTCTCCTGAGCTTGCCTACGTTTCACATTTCTGAGGCCACAGCCCCAACGCTATGGCCTGAAGGGCATGGGCGGGCTCCCTTGTGGAGCGCGCACGACTTCGGCGGTCGCTTCGCGTCGTTTCTTCCCGCTCTTGCCCCCGACTCTACTTTCCTTCCCGTCTCACGTGTCCCCACGTGTGCTCTGAGGTCGGGGTTCGTGGCTCTCTCTCTCTCTCTCTTTCTCTCTCTCTCTCTCTATCTCTCTCTCTCTCTCTCTCTTTCTTTTTCTTTCTCTCTCTCTCTCTCTCTCTCTCTCTCTCTCTATGTCTCTCTTTGTCTCTCTATATGTGTATAGATGTGTATATATATATATGTATACATACATTTATACATGTCAGGCTTTCTGAGTTGACGTCCTTGAGGAAACACCACAGACTGTGGAAGGAATGGCAAAGCTCAGCATCGAGGAATCGAAAACACTTATTCAGCATCACAGATAGTAGCGACTGGTCCCGCTTCTGTGTCAGATCGACGCGCTCCGTCGCAGGATCGGGCGACATCGGGTTCATTGTTCGAGGCGCCCGTTCCCCGAGCCGTGGATCTGACGCCAACGCGCCAGATGCACGGATCCCTGATCCATGTCAAGCGTGCGTGCCCCACCGCAGTTGTCCTGCCAGTGCGGTGCTTCCGATGCCCTGCCAAAACTAGCACGAGGCCACAAGCCCAGGGGCGGCACAAGAAAAAATGCTCGCCCACGCGAACTATCGGAGGCCTGATCTGCTATCGCACCGCCTGGCAGCTCGGAGGAGAAGTCGAGAAGGAAGATGGCTAGGAGGAGGAGAACGACGACGACGAGGAGGAGGTGGAGGAGGAGGAGGAGGTGGAGGAGGACGAGGAGGTGGAGGAGGAGGAGGAGGAGGAGCGAGGAGGAGGAGAAGGAGGGGCGAGGTAGAGGAGGAGGAGGAGGAGGAGGAGGAGGAGGAGGAGAGGTGGAGAGGAGGAGGAGGAGGAGGAGAGGAGGAGGGGCGAGGTGGAGGAGGAGGAGAGGAGGAGGAGGAGGAGAAGGGAGGGCGAGGAGGAGAGGCTGGGGAGGAGGAGGAGGAGGAGGAGGAGGAGGAGGAGGAGGAGGAGGGAGCCAGGCCTCGCCGTCGAGGGGGCGGGGGGCTCGCCCCTCCCCGTCGGCGGAGGCCGGCGGAGGGCCCGCCAGAGCCAGTGGGGGTGCCAGCGAGGGTGCTCGCGGTTCGGTCGGTTCGACCGCGTCGCAGGCGGTGGCGCTCGGTGCGTTCGCTTCGGTCGGCTGCTGTGTCGCTGCCACCTCGCTGCTCCCCATCGAGGCTGCTTGCGGCCTGTCGGCTTCGGTTTCGCTGTCGGTTCGGTCGGCTCTGCATTGTGCCTTCGACAGTGCTCGATCGCAAGTAGCACTTCCATCTGCTGCTCGCGCTTGATGGCCCTCTGCGCCGCTAGCTTGAAAGTCGGTTCGGTCGGCATTCGATGTCGCCGTCGCCGTGGGCGTCCTTGGCCAGGGGGGCGGCCTCGCCGGCTGAGGCCTGGCAGAGGCCTCGCCGGAGGTGACAGCAGATTTCCAGCAGGAGGGTGAGCCCTTCGATCCGGGAAGACGTGTAGGCCGCTTCTCCCTCTTTCTCGGCCTCCCGAGACCGTTCTCCAGCCCCGTACCCGGCAAAGAGCAGCTGCCTGCGTAAGAAGCCAGGCCCCGGGAAGTGGTCGAGATCCCTGGGGGCACCCGCGCCACGAGAAAGTACAACGTCGGAGGACAGGGGATATTTGCATTTGACGCGGCCAACTGGGCAAGAGCTGTATACGCACGAGGCCGCACATCTTTCCAGCGCTCAGCTCTATTTGGACGGGTGCGCCAGCACTCCGCGTATGCATCCAGCAAGTGGCCTCTGCATGGTCCGCGTGTGAGTCCAGCCGTCTCTGCTTCTGGAGTCCTGGTCGAGGGATGTCGCTTACGGTGCCCCCCGGGGATTCCAGAGCCGCCCAGGTGGAGGAGCAGCAGCAGTTGGCAGATCAGGCCAGGCAGGATTTGATGAACGCGGAGCGCCAGCGCATCGAGAGCGAATCGAACGCCAGGTGGCTGGACTCGGAGAACCAGCGCATCAAGGTGGAACTGAATGACGCGAACAGCGAGCGGCTGAAGATAAAGCAGGTGGTCGAGGAGCTCATGAAGTCGCATGGCGAAGGTAACAGCGCGCAGCTCCAGGAGCAGGTCGCGAAGTTCAAGAAGCGGGCGGAATACTTCGAGCGAGAGTACAACCAGTCCAAGCAGCTGAATCAGGAGATGACCAAAGTCATGACGCAGATGACTCAGGCCGTCAGCGAAAGGTCGGACCAGAACAGCGAGGCGGCCGGGCAGATCAAGCTGTTGAAGGGGCAGCTGGAAGCAAAGGTCCAGGATCTCAAGTTGGTCAAGAGCGACCGGGACGACATCCAGAGGCAGCTGGACAAGCTCAAGTCCACGGACTCGTATTACCAGGACAAGTATAGGGAAGCCACCGAGGAGCTCAAAACGCTGCGGCACGAGCACTCGGTCGCCTCTGCCACCTCGACGAAGCTGCGGCAGCGGGTAGAGAGCATGCAGAGAGAGTGCGACGACCTGCGATCACACGCTGGACGGCCAGTGGGTGGGGACAGTCTCGCCGCGTACGACGACCAGATCAGGGAACTGCAGGGGGAGCTGGAGCGGTCGAAGGCGTTCGCCAAGAAGTCGCAGGCCGTGAACGATTGCCTCAACACGCTGCTGGTCTTAGAGTCGGAGCAGACGAGCCTGTACGAAACGGCGTGTCCCATCACTGACAAGGCCCTGCAGGACCAGTTCACGACCAAGAAGTCGAAGGCGCAGAACGTGATCGCGCGGCTCAACGACATCATGACGGAGGATCGCTGGGCCCAGGAAGGCGAGAATTCGTCCTCCTCCCCTGCCACGATGGATCCCACTAGAAGGGGAGGGATCAGAAGGACGAGCATTTTCAAGAAGCGTGGGGATGGAGACGTTGATGAATGCTGTTTCTCTCCAGGGCCAAGAAGAGACACAAAACTCAAACCAAAAGCAAGAGGAGCATCGCACTAGCAGGCAGGCAGGGACGCTCAACCACCCCTGCGGACGACCTCCCCACCCCCAGGTGAGGTGGGAACGACTTCCTGTTGGAGGGGGGGCGTTTCTTTCCCAGCCGGGAACCGCCTTGGAAGATGCGGCCTCGCCGTTTCGCTGCCCCCTTAGGATGAGAGACCCAGCATCGCCTTCCTGCAGCGGCGCTAGGGGCTCCTGCCTTGCTTCATCGTGTCCCGTCGTATCCAGCTGCTTGCGGCAGATCCCGCCACCGTGCCAGCACGGAAGGAAGAAGGAAGAGGAGGAGTTTAAGAACCGTTATATCTCGGTGCCCTTTCTGAATTTGCGTCTTCCCTCATTTGTCCTGAGTTTCTTTGTTTTCATCCTCTTCCTCTCTCCTCCTTAGTGGGTTCGTATGCTTTGGGCGACATGTTGGGGACCTCTGGGGTGTCTTGGTCACGATGGTGATACCGAGCTCTCCCAAAGCGGCTCGATGAAGCCATCTTGGCGCCGTCTGATAGGGCATCGAAGCTATAATTGAGGTCTTTGGGGACAAGTTTGTGTCTTTGAGGGCCGACTTGGGGCGTGCTGGAGCCTTCTGGGGCCGTCTTGAGGTTGTGAAGCCTACAGTAAGCAGAAAAGTTCGGCAAACCATAAACCATACTAGATCTGACATGTATGGTGCTTCACTTTTCCACTGCAGCGCAATCAAAAGCATGAACACGCAGCGCACCGCAACTTGACGCAACACGGCGCAACACAATACGGAGCATGTAAGACATTGCAAGGTAAAGCGATGCCACAAAGCAATGCAAGGCAAGTTGAGCAACGCAAAGGGTTTCGAAAAACGTCGATGCACCTTCATGGAATACAACGGATGGCAATGCAGCTCGAGCCAAAGCAAAGCATTGCAAAGCAATAAGTAACTGGAAAAAAAGCGACGCAGAGCTACGCGAAGCAACGCACAGAACAGCAAAGGAAACAGTGCAAATCCAAACAGAACGGAGCAACGCTTAGCAGTACAGCTCACAAGCAAAGGAAGGCAAGGAACCCCCGAGGATTCCCCTGGACAACGGGCTGGCCAGAGGCGACCAGCCATCTTGCGCAAAGTTTGTTTGAGGAAAGAGTGCAGCGTCGTCCGTTGTTATTCGCCTCCCAGCGCTTCGCCGAGGGCTATCGGTGTGCATCTTGGGGGCGTCTTGAGGCATCTGTGGGCCTCCTCTGGGCCTACTGGAGTCTTTGAGGGGGGGTCCTTTGGCCGTCTTTGGGACGGCTTGCAGCCGTCTTGGAGCCGCCCAGAGACTGAGAAGGGCGCTGCGAACCAAAACTTGGAATGGTGATTTTTTCGGAGGGAGGGGGGGGAAACGCGCGAGTACGGGAGGAACTGGCAGAAGCTTCGCCAGGCAGCGAACAGTCGTTCTCACATGCCACAGCGTGCCAAAGGCACGGCGGCGGATGAGCCCCGCTCCACAACTTTTTCTGCCCGGGCTGGCGGCGTTGACCATCCCAAAGCCAACTCGGCCATGGTGTTACCCTTGGCCCCGCCAGCTGCAGGGCAGGTGCTGCAGGTCAGCATGCCGCTTGTGAATCCGACTTTTTGGGTGACGACGACACTCCAATTAGACGCAGCGTTAGGACAACAGCATTGATGAAAGTGGTCACGGTCGCGCTCGATCCCCCCCCTTCTTTCCTCTAGGAGGGGGAGGCGAAGTAGGAGAAGGGCGGGGAAGAGCAGGAGGGAGTAGGAGGAGGAGGCGGAGGAGGAGGAGGGAGAGGGCCCCAGGCACGGTGGTGCCAGCAACCTGGCAAATCAACCACGGACGCTTCCGAGTTGCCCGAGATCATGCTTCCACAGCGCCGTGGTGCCATCACCCGACGTGGCACCGAAGCAAGTACCCAGACAAGCCAGACATGAACCAAACAACTTTATGCGGACGATTTCCGTGGTGCGCGGGAACATGTTCCGTGCGCTCGACACGAAGTCCACGGCGGTCTTGCACGAGAAGGGAAACGCACGGTACTCGACGAAATGAACAACCGCGAAAGAAGAGGTAGGAAGGGGGAGAAGCATTGGAGCAGGAGACAAGGGCGGAACTCCAGTTGGCAGGGGCCGCGCGCATGGCCCCGTCCACTGCAGTGCCCCCCCCTCGAGGCAGGCCTGTCGCGGGCGGCCCCCGCGTGAGCCGGGCTGCCTCCGCAGCTTCGTGGCGCCCCCTTTCATTCGCACTCGGTGCAGGCAGCGAGGGAGCGCAGAGCGTTGGTGAGACAGAGGTCCTCCCGCGCGGGCGTCGGAGCCTCTTTGGCCGCCGTGGCACGGCGCCGGAGAGGCGCAGCTCCGAGGTGGCGGCCGGCTGTCTGCCCGACGCCCTCGGTGCAGAGTTCCCAAGGTTCTCCAGCTCGGACGCCTGCGGGCGGGCGCCGTTTCTAATCGCTGGCCACCTTCCCCCGCGTCCCCCCCCCACTCCTGCGGTCCTCCCTTCTCCTCTCCAGAGACTCCTTCGCAAAGCGCGGTGGACGAGGGCCTGCTGGGCACGAGCCTTGGCGCACCCCGTCCCAGTTGGCGCCCTGAAGCATCTCTTCGGCGGCTGCCAGGCCGTGGCCAGGGCGCAGAGGCTCCTCGACGCTCACCCCCGCCCCCGCCCCCGCTGCTCCTCCCCGCCGCCTCACGCGCACCCTCGAGCCAACTGTCGCGCGCGCGCCGTGAATCGGCGCCTGCTTAAAGAGGCGATGGCCTTTTTCCCCCTCTTCTCTTCCCCCCCCCTCTTCCGACACCCCATGAGTTCAGAAAAAGAAGGCCACCCGCCCGGCGGACCCGCCGTCGTCGGCCAGGCGCGGCTGAGGAGGGGCACCGTGGCGGTGTTGCGGGTCTGACAGCAAGGCGGCTCGACCCAGCCAGTGGCTGCAGCCGCCGACCAGGCGGACGCGGCACGGGCCCTCTGCAAGCTCGCCAGCGCTGAGCGCGTCCCCAGCCCACCGAGGGCAGTCGCGTCGCTCCAAAGGGCTGCGCGGCCATCCCTTGCCACAGCGCCGCCTGGTAAAAGCGGCTGCAGGGATAGAGGAGCGCTGATGACTTTCATCACCCTCCTACGGACCACTCAGGCCTCCCCAAAATACGCATTGCCCACCGCATATATTGTTTCACCTACGGTGCACACACACACACCCTTTTTGCGCAAGTGACCAGAGTGAAATGTTTTGTAGGGTGCAATGAACACCGAGCGTACGTTCCTTCGTCAAGCGCATGGGATGGCCACGCATGTAGCCTGTCCTCTTTGCCCACGACGGCCAAGAAGACGGCGCCCATACATCCAGCGATGTAATGTGTTCAACCCACCACGTCACAATCCTATGCGCGAGATTGACATGTGCGCCACCATCCAGGACATGAATTCGTAGAGACTCCAGTGCATTCCCTCCCACAAAACACAAGGGTTTCTCATCCACCACTCCAGCGCTCTCCTCGTCACCAGAACAGAACAACATAAATCTGCCAACGCCACCGCGCCCAGAGCGAGGGAGAAGAGGAGAAGGGGGACGAGGTGACAGGAAGAAGGAGGACGACGAAGACGACGACGACGTCGACGAGGGGACGGCTGGAAAGGAGGAGGAGGGTGAACTTCTTCCATCCGCCCCCTCTTCTCCCCCTTGCCGCGCCACCTTCCGGCGCGACTCCCCTCCGTCGTCCCCTCCTTCTCCTCCCCTCATCTTCCCTCCCTCCCTCCCTCCTCCCCTCCTCCCTCCCTCCCCTCCTCCTCCCTCCCTCCTCCCCTCCCTCCTCCTCCCCCCCTCCTCCCTCCTTCCCCTCCTCCCTCCCTCCTCCCCTCCTCTTCCCTCCCTCCCTCCTCCCTCCCCTCCCTCCTCTGGCCTGCGTCTCCGTCGGCGTCGTCGGCGCGAGCGCGGTGCGTGCTGCGCTGCCAGGGACTTGTGTTCCCTTCTGTAGTGACCGCTACCATTAGAGGCGGGCTTGTCCCTCCACAGGAGAAATGTACAAAAATAGTCGAGAAATCGTCCGGGGTCGAATTCTTCTGTCATCGATCGATTATGTCTGAGTGATGTTTGCGTAGTTTCATTCGTCCCCCATACAGGAGATAGATATACAAAAATAGTCCAGAACTCGTCTGGTGACGAATTCTTCTGTTATCGATCGACTATGTTTGGGTGATTTCTGCGTATATAGTTTCACTCGTTCTCCAGAATCCGCCTGTGTGAGGACATGCCCGACCCAACACAAGCGGCCCCCAGGCCTCTCCCGGGGCGCGTTCGAGCCAGGATCTCGCGGCGGGGCCAGCTGCGACGGCGAGGGCGCGGCCCCAGAGGCCCAGGCAAGGCAAGAAGCAGCAACGTACATGCCCCCGTCCTCGTCCGTGGCCCCCTCCTCGCCCTGCTCTTCATCCGCCCCCCCCTCCTGACACCCTGGCGGCTTGCCAGCCCCAGCTGCTGCTGCGAGGAGGCCAGCTCGGCTCCGCAGGGAGGAGGAGGAGGAGGAGGAGGAGGAGGAGGAGGAGGAGGAGGAGGAGGAGGAGGAGGGGGCGGTGGGAAGCGAGAGGAGGATGAGGAGCGAGGAGGAGGAGATAAGATGAGATAGAATGAGAGAAAGGAGAGGTTATGGTGGAGGGATGTTCATGGAGGGAGGGAGGGAGGGTGTCAGCACCAAGCAGTAAATTATGTATGCGCCGGCCCGTGGAGAAACGCTGTGCAATGATTACATGCGCATCCAAGCAAAAAACCGAACTGAGGCAGCGGAGCATCCATCACGCATGGAAGGATAATACAATGGACGATGTAGTTTATGGAAGGTGTTGCCGTACCGAGCCTACTGTCATCCATGAGGCGAGAAAATGGGCGCGCGGTCGAGAGAAAGATCGGGCAATTCAGGGGAGGTGGCGGTGTCCTGAATAATCGCTCTGGCCTTTCCAACCGCGAGTCGGGAATCTACAAACGATTGAGAATCACGTCGGCGTGAGCCCTGGATGTGGACGAAAAGCGCGAGGGATGGAGCCAGACATTCCTGAGCCGAGCTCCATTTCTCGATCATGGCCTCGGTCAGGCGCCGACGTCGCCGCATGCAGATACATAATGTGGTGGCTTTCGGTCCGTTCGTGTGAGAAAAACGAACACGCATCGAGCATGTGGCACGCGCCCCACTCCCTCCGTCATCCTCCTCATTCATCCTCCCTTTCCTTCACCTCCTCGGCCCGGTACCACGCGTGCCTCGAGGCTCCCCTCTTGGACCCCAGTGGAGCACCGCTTGAGTCCTTGGTGTTTTGGCACCACCTCTGGATCGGTTGGCCACTCTGGGAGATACTGGGGACGAAGTGCTCTCGCGTCGGATTGCCCAAGGGTGCGCAGTGATGGCCGCGAGCTGCAATTGGCTTGGATCTTGCGGAGGGGGGCACCCCTCTCGCAGAGACGGGCGCGTGGGGTTGACCACCGCCCTTCCGGATCGTTCAGGAGCCTTCTTGACCTCCAACCTTGGGCTTGCCGAGGTTCCCACTCTGGACCCCGCCTCGCCCTTGAGGGTGGCAGGAGTTGGCCTCGTCCGCGGGCTCGCGCTATTCGGATTATCTTCCCGTGCTGCGGCTGAAGAGTTGGGGCAGCGGGTGTTTGACAGGAGGAAGCGTGACCCCGACGAACTGATGGACGAGGTTTAATTTGCTCGTTGCTGCATCCACGGAAATTGGGTAGCCCCCTTCAGCTGGTGTTCCTCCTCCTCCGCCTCTTCATTCTTCTCCCCCTCCTCCTTCTACACCTCCTGGCCTCTCGTGTTCGTATCCTTTTCCCTCATCACTTTCCCAGTGCTGCTGCATTCAGACTAGCCATCTGGACATACGGTAGATACGTGTCGCGCCAACGCAACGGCGATCCCAGCGAGGGCGTTCAGGGTTGCCAGTGGCCCGGAATCGGCCGATGTCGACCAATCTGCGCAGTCGGAAAGCGCGATCGTTCAGTGTTGAAGTAGTCGAGTCGGGCCAGAAACCAACGCGAAAGGGGTCATGACACGAACTTGCCATAGACTCCTGAGAGGGGTGGTCACCGTCGCGCTCGTCGAGCTACCTGGAGTCCCCCCCTCGGCTGAGTGCACTCCTCCTCCTCCTTCTCCTCCTCCTCCTACTGGATGATCCTGCTCCACTTCGACCTCTGTCGTACCCCACCCCCCACCAATTCCCAAACGCGTGGCGCGCTCCAGAGAAGGCACCGCCCTCGGCGCATCCTCGCCCTCGGCGGAAGGCCGGCGGAAGTAAGACGGAGGCGGTTCCAGCGACGGAAGTCCGGCGGAATGAGAAGTGGGATGTCAAGCGGTCGGGCTTGAGGCTTTCTGGAGTTCCACACATGTCGCCGCAAGGTGGGGTTGGATTTTTACGTGCTGCGGCTCATCTTGGCCGGCATCAACAGAGTTGTGGGTATCACGAGGTCGGCACGGGATGCGGGAGCGTTGGGAGGATGTGGAGCGGTACGCATCGATGGCGCCCTAGATCACGACCCCTTGGATGCCGCGGGCAAAACTTAGCATGGGACGATAGATGAGAAGGAGGAGCAGTTTTGTGATCCAGCGCTGGCGTTCTATTCATCGCCCTAGCCGCTGGAAAATCCTATCCTTCGGCAGTCAGACCCGACACCGAAGGGGAGGACGAGTTCGCAGAGATCGTTCATTGTCGCGGTCCGATTGACGCGGCAGCGGAGGCCACACCCTTTCTGGACACGCCTGGAGGGGCAACCACGAACCGCTTTGCGTGGTTTTCGAATGTGTTTTTTCGGATGGAGGAAGATTGCACGACACGTGGCCGCTGACGGAGACTGCCTGCTGGGCTGGCGTTCTTTGAGGAAACTTGCAGAGTTCGGCCAGATTCGTCCATCGGCCTCGCCTCCCGGGCCGCACCAGCGGCTCGCGTCCTCTGTCTAAGGCGGAGCAGGCGCAGGAGAGGAAGGAGAGAGAGGTACAAGACAAGGAGGAAAGGCTGGAGCCAGGAGAGAGGGCGGGATCCCCCAGAGTTGTAGAGGGAGAAGGCAGGAAGCAGCACTGTGCTGGGCAGGAGCTTCACGGGAGAAGGGCACGAGGGGGAGGAGGAAAGCGGCGTTCGATTACAGGTTATCGCATTGCAGGCGCATGCGTCTGTGCGCCCAAGCAGGGCAGGGAGCAGCGGATCAGCCTGGACCAGGGGCGGGCAAGAGAGACCTCGCCCTGTAGAGCACACCTGGGAGCGGCTAGGCAGGACGGTACCTGGCTGGAGGAACGAGGACGCAGGAGGGAGGAGTGGACAAGAGAAGCAGAGGATATGATAGACAAGCGGAGAATAGGGAGTCAGAGGAGGAGGGGGAGGAGGAGGGCAGAAGGGCAGCACGCGAGCTGGGGGAGGGCGGGACACGACGAGGGCAGGGAAGCTGGGATGCACCAGGAGACGCGCAGGCGAGGGTCGCGGAGGCGGAGGGGCGCGGGCTGTGGCGGGGCAGGGCAGGAGGGAAATCAAGAAGAGGGCATGTTTCTTGTCTCGTCCTCTTGCTCACTTTGCTCCCTCGTCTTATTCCTCCTCCTTTTCCTCCTCCTCCTCCTCCTCCTGCTCCTCCTCCTCCTCCTCCTCCCCCTCCTCCTCCTCCTCATCATCATCATGCTCCTCCTCGTCATCATCCTAATCCCACTGCCCCTTCCTCCCTGGGCGAAGGGCGCTTCGGAGGAGCACCGAGATCGTCAAAGGGGTGCTGGACGAGGTGGGCGAAGGGCTGTTCGCAGAGCTGGACTTCTCCCAGGACGGTTCCGCCTTCAAGCCTGGAGGTATCGTTGCGGAGCGAAGACAAACATGGAACCGGTAGCGATGGAGATTGCGTAGTTGCACGTTCCATATACACTATAAACAATTGGTCGCCCGTGATTTCTGCCGCCCCCGTCTTAGATGCATACGCGCAGCGATGCCTGACCGACCAACGGATGGCAGTCAACATGACCAGTGCGCATTGTCGTCATGGTGGTTTCCCCTTGTTTCGGTTTGGCGTCAACAGCCTCCCTCCCCACGATGCGTCCGAGAAGTGGTTCGGTGTTTTTCACATTGCTCACCGTTCTGGGCACCAAATACGTGCAAATATTTGACCAGCGAAAGCGTATGTGTTTGATTTCCAGCTTCGTGACGTCGTCTCGGTGATTTGGACACAATGATAAGCAGGGCCAGGTTCCAGTGCCGACGTACGGAGAAGTGTACTGCGACGTTTAGACGGAGCCGTTCCGGGTTGCCGCGTTGAAGTCGTTGTTGGTTTTGTGTCCAGTGTCACGTGGCAAACATTGGAAACAGATTTGACCCATTGTGCGCATTGTCTGCAGCTTTCAACTGCGAGTCAGGCTCTTTTGTCCAGGATACGGTCACCAATCGACCCGAAGTGACGCGAGAGGGAAACACGAAGTGTGTGGCTGCACGGAGTCTGAATGGCTTGCTACGTTCTCCAATAGGAGTCCTAACTCCATGCGGCGAGAATTCGCTCCCCCTTTCATTTTGCCCTTGCATCATCAAACCATCCGCATGGCCTCCTCTGTATCCGTATGGCTTCCTCTGCTATTCGCATGGCCTCAATTGCATCCGCATAGCTTCCTCTGCTATTCCAATCGCTCCCTGTGGTTATCCCAGTAGCGTCCCAACAATTGCCCAACAATCGTCAAACTCAGAAGTAGAGCAGAGCAGAGTAAAACTAAGTAGAGGATAGAAGAGAAGTAGAGAGAGTAGAGGAGAGAAGAGTAAAGTACAGCAGAGCAGAGGAGCGGAGAGTACAATAACTTATGAGCATAATAGAGGGAAGTAGAGTAGTAGAGTAGGGTTGGAGTAAAGTAGGGTAGTGTAGGGTAGGTTGGGTATACTAGGGTAGATGGTAGAGTAGAGTCGGGTAGACTAGAATAGAACAGAGTATAAGAGAGAAGAGTATATTATAGTAGGATAGAGAGAAGGAGAGGAGTAGAGCAGAGCTGAGTTGGGGTAGAGTACAGCAGGGCATATCAGAGCAGAGTAAGGTAGAGCAGGGTAGAGAGAAGAGTATAGTAGCGTAGAGTCGAGTAGAATAGAGTAGAGTAGAGCAGGGTAGATGGTAGAGTAGAGCCGGGTAGAGTAGACTAGAGTAGAGTAGAGTGGAGTAGAGTAGAGTCCACCCCAGTCCAGTCTACTCCAGTCCAGTCTACTTCAGTCCACTCCAGTCCACGTTATTTCAGTCTTGTGATTTTTCAGACCCTGCGCTGCCTGACATACCTGTATGTAGCGCTCGTGGCCGCACATTATGAAGTGGCCGTCTGCCTTGGAGCCTTTTGGCAAGCTGTCGGGCCGTCCGGCAGGCTCTTCAGGGCGCATGTTGAGTTTATGTGGGGTCGATTGAGGGCATCTTTTGTAGCGGGAGCCGTGGGGGGAAATTGTTTGTTGTCGGGGCCTTCTTGAAGTGGGGGGGTCAAATTCTAGACGTCTCGTCGTGTGTCCCGACTCCCTGGTGCCCCGACGCTTTGCATATTTGCACGCTGGCAGTCCGACTCAGTTTCAGCTGCCCCCCCACTCGCCGGTCCGCCGCTGAGCTGCTGCGCGAGGGCTCGGTTAGCCGCTGTAGGTGTGTGTGGCCACCCTCCGTCGCTTTAGGCTAATTCGTCGCTGCGTGCCCCGCTTTGACTGGACTCGCCGCCGGCGCGCTCGCCCGCGGCCGCTGAAAAAAAGTAACCCCACCAGCCCATCCAGAAACGATGCCCAGACGAGTTGCCCTGATCAGTGATGTGGAGTAGAATGCAGTGAAATAAAGATTTCTTACCCCAACAGGGGGAGGATGGAGGAGAAATCGGAGGAGGAACAAGAGGAGGAGGAGGAGGAGGAGGAGGAGGAGGAGGAGGACGAGGACGAGGACGAGGAGGAGGAGGAGGAGGAGGAGAAGGAGGAGGAGGAGGATAAGGGCGAACAGAAGAGTCAGAAGCCGCGAATGCCTCTCGGAGTCTCGTAGGATGTTTCCTGGAAGCTTTTTGGGGGCCTCTTGGGCCGTCTGGGGAGCGTCTTGGCGAGCCCAAGGCCGTCTTTCAGCGTCTTGGGTGCTTCGGGGATCCTCTTGAAGCGTATTGGGGGTCTCTTTTGTGGTGGGAGCGGGAGAAGGACGAGGCGGAGGAGGAGGGAGAGAAAGCGCTCCTCGTGGTTTGAGTCGTTCGGGCTTCTCGTCCTGGTGTGAGTCGTTCGGGCTTCCTTCTTCCTGGTGTGAGTCGTTCGGGCTCTCGTCCTGGTGTGAGTCGTTCGGGCCCCTCCTCCTGCCCGTCCAGAAACGACGCCCAGGCGAGTAGAGGGTCGTCCTGATGGGCTTTTCGGCGTCTTGGGTGCCTCGGGGGGGCCTCTTTGGGCCGTTTGGGATCCTCTTGGGGGCCTCCTGGGGGCCTCTTGGGGCCATCTTGGGGCCTCTTGGTGCCTCCTGGGCGCTTCTTGGGGCCATCTTGGAGGAAATCGATCAAAGAAGAGGGGAGCTTTAATTAGCGCTGCCCCCTCAGAAGGCCAAAATGGGG
Organism: Prorocentrum cordatum; assembly: GCA_963575745.1. Taxonomy (NCBI): domain Eukaryota; class Dinophyceae; order Prorocentrales; family Prorocentraceae; genus Prorocentrum; species Prorocentrum cordatum. The sequence continues at coordinate 79,477 of CAUYUJ010002858.1, read as the reverse complement.
CCAAAACCTTAGTAAAATCAATGATTTTGGCTTGAAAGAAGAGGGGAGCTTTAATTAGCGCTGCCCCCTCAGAAGGCCAAAATGGGGCCAAAACAGTAGTAAAATCAATGATTTTGGCTTCAAAGAAGAGGGGAGCATTTTTCTGCCTCCCCCCGTCGGGGCCAGAATCCTCGTGAGGGGTGTCGTTTTTTAGCCCTCCCAGGAGTCGAAAAAGACCCTTCCAACGACCCGCGAAACCCCCTCTCCAGGCCCAGGGGGAGGGGGTAGGGGGAGGGGTAAACCCCTCCCCGAAGGGAAAGAAGGGGGGTTGAGAACAGAGAGAGCTCCCTAAACCACTCACGCCCAAAGGGCTGGTGGGATTTGAGTTGCCCTTCGTGGGTGCATAAAATCGCCTCTTGGGGTGCTCTCGGGGCGCTTGAGTAACGCCGACTGCACGCAAACGGCGTCGAGGAGTGAGGATAAGAGGACGTAGAAGTAGAAGAACACGCCTCCCCAGAAGCCGTGTCCGGACAGAATATTCCAACCAAAAGACGCCGAACGACCAATGTCCGAGAGGAGCGCCGGATGGCGCCCCACATGAAGAATGCGAAATTGAGGAAGATCACGCCTTGTCTCAAGTCTTGCCGAAGCCAGCCGGGGAAGATGAATCCTGCGGACGCCGGCCTTCCCAAGGCACCTCGTGAAAGGCGGTGTGCGTGCCCGGCTGGCGGAGCCAGGACGGTCCCTGGAGAAAGCCACACCGCTTTGGACATCCGTCGGGCCAGCAAGAAGAGAGGTAAAGTTCAGCCCAGGGCTGGCGGCTGTCCGTGCGGCCATTGCCGCTGCCATCTCGAATTCATGCGGTTCTCCCAGCTGGGAGCAGGAAATATTTTTGGCCAAGACAACCTCTAGCGCTTCAGTGCCGAAGCATCGAAGCCTAACCACACGGCGAGGACGCGTTGCCCCTCCCTTTCATTTCGCGTAAACCGAGGGATAGTAACACCAAGTCGTTAACGGTGGCAACTTTGGTTTGTCCCTCCTCCCCCTCCTTCCGCACGCGTCGTCCAGGAGCTACAAGCCTGACGGCCTCGAAGCCCAAGGCGTCATCGTTATCAATATTGTCACCGCTGGTCCTCCCGAGTTCGCTCGAGCCTTGAGTTCCAGGCCAGACGGGCTGCCCAGTCCCTGGAAGCAGTCCCTGGACGTAGTGTTCAAGACGCTTGGAGAGATCACCTCTACGAGGTCCCACGAGGAACGCGATCAGCGCGTACAGCAGGAACATGTGCGACTGACAGCGGCTAACGATCTCACAGCCCCGCGGCCACATGGTGGTACCGCAGCCGTACGGCTGTGACGGCACCTGCGCCGTGCGGGCTGGGCTCGTGGGGGTCTCCACGGGCTTTCAGGGTCGCGAGGCTCTGGGTACAGGGGACCTCGCATTCCTAGCATTTTGCTGAAATATTCTTTCCCGTCCACCCATGCCACCTGGCCCTCAGTGGGCTAACTTCCGGCGTGTCTGGCCAGCAAGGTGCGTCTTCCTCCTCTCTTGTCGCCGTCGTCGTCGTCCTTCCTCTTCTCCTCTGCATGGCATCCTTGCTGGCCAGAGGGGTTTTACAGCCGTGTCTTTTGAAGCATGCCCTCCGGTGCCGCTATCACTAACTTAGGTTTTTATTGCAAGCATCGTTGAGGCCTGTTCTTCACTTCCGTTCTTTTTGGGAGCAGGCCCTACTGCCTTCGTAGTGTCGACTGTCGTCCGCTGTGGAGCCCGGCTGTTGTCCGCCTTTCTTGTACACACACTTGTGTCACCCATGGAGTTGCATAGAATGGCACGTGGATCGCCTACGGGTGTATCCCTCGTTACGCGTCCTCGGGGTAGGTGTGCTTTTGGTCGTGCCAGCGCCGCTTGCTTTGGAGGTGGAGCTTGGAAGGCTGGGCAGGTTTCTGGCAATATTTATTTAAGTTGTTTTTTGCTTGGTGCATTTCTTCGTGAGGGCGAGG
>CAUYUJ010002858.1:32500-72500 GCA_963575745.1 Prorocentrum cordatum | reverse complement strand
ACCTTGAAACAGTTCCCAACCAATATTATCATGATTGTAATGAATGTCTTTACATTTATAATTTACATTACATTTTACCGAATTTTTAATATGTGTTAGATAAATTGAACATGTGTTTCAACAGATGCACGAAAGCAGTCCATGAGCAGAAAATGGTCAGGTTTTGGTAAGATTAATCGTATTGGTTGGTCAAGTTCTGAAGAAGTTTGACCAAAAAAAAAAAAAAAAAAAAAAAAAAAAAAAAAAAAAAAAAAAAAAAAAAACGAAAATGTATTTATATAAAGAGAAAAACCAGCGAAAATGTGTGCTTGAGATTCGAGTGACGAACTATTCGAATAATGCAAAATTATAGAAGCACACGTGGTGTTTGTGCAGAACAATTAATTCCCGTATTTTGAAGTATGCTTCAAACATTTTGTAACATGTTTAATGGTTTCACATGTGCTGTCGTTATCAGAGGTTTTTGAATCACGATTATTTAAATATTTTAATATTTTGGAAACAAGTAAAGAAACATTGTTGGTGTCAGTTTTTAGAGCGTTTGAGCACAAATTAATATATTCGAGCATTTTTTGTTTTCTAATTCAAGAGCATGTTCTAGAAACAAACCCGTTCGAACTCATTGGTTATCGATTGTAGGATTTTGTATTTTCTTTGTTTTGGCTTGATTTTTTTGACGCAATGTAAGGAGATTCTTCAGAATTTAGACATGTTTGTTTTTTGTGTCCTCGATCATGTTTTTGTTTCCTGTGCGTAGAAGCAGAGGCACCGCAATGTTCCGATTATCCATCGTTTTCCGTTCAGTCGTAATTTAGTTGTTTTTTTCATTTTATTGTGGTTTCCTTTTTTTTTGATTCTTTTCGAAGTCGATGTCGTTGCTGTCCGCTGTGATTTTTTGTTGTTGTTTTTACTTGCGCCCGCCGTGTTTGAAGAGCATGATGTCCTCGTCCAGTATCGCCGCAGTTTTTAGAGTTCGTCCCGCTGTTTACCTTTTTGTTTTGTCTCATTCTTGTCGTTTTTTTTTTCTCTTTTCATTCAGTTCTTAGTTTGCGGTCCGGACAATTGAGCCTCGTCGTCCATACAGAGTTTGCGCCGTGTAAGACGCGGTTTTTGTTCGTGCGTCTAACGAGATCGCATCAGTTTTTTTTTCTTTTTCCCTCGGAAGTAGTTTCGCAAAGTGTGTTTGCAGATGGGCACGCGTTCAGCTCCAGTGATGGACGTTTGTTAATTCGCGATTTAACGTCCATAATCACATTCGGTTCGTCATTCAAGAATCGAAATTGCACGTTTCTGCGTTTGTCTTATCGCAATCGTTCGCGAACGTACTTGATAGCAATATTGAAGTGTTTTAATTTTAACAGAGTTGCACGAGTTTGCCGAAGTGCCAGGTTTACCGAGAATTTCAGATCATTAGGTTTTCTCGTTGCTTTTTTTTTTTTCCCCCTTTGTCCGTCTCATTATGCACGAGAATATGTGTTGGCAGTTTAATGCTTGAACTTTCAAGTGCGTCTCTCGTCAGTTTCATTATACAGCATAGTTTTTGGCGAATAACATTTTGAATATTGCAAAGCATTGGCAGTCGTTGTGCCGGTCCGGTGGGGCCATTGGTTAACGCAGGAATGTTTCGACGCTGTCGCTCGTAAAGCCGCGGCTGCAGATCCTCGAGAGTTCCGCTTGCAGTGCAGCATTGCAGCAGAATTGTTTTAGATTGTTTAAATCATCGCTCTTTGCATGGCTCGAACGCTTGTGGATTTCAAATCGGTTTGCCATGCCAAAGACGTATGGTAGTTAGAGCTGAGAAGAAGGCAGATTTTTACGCGAATTCGTTTTCTCATCGTTGGATCATCCCGAGTTGTTTTTCTGTCATTCCTCAGCGTTTTCCGTGCAGCAGACTGTTTTTTTTCCCTTGTCCGGTGAGAGAAGTTTAACGTCCTGGAATTAATCTTACTTCTCAGCTGTCCAAGTGCGCCGAACGTTTTTCTTTTCGTGTGTCCCGTTTTTTGTGTTTCAATTTGCGTATTGCTTTGGACGCGGCGCGATTTCGTATTTTTGCTTACATGGGTTGGTCTTTTCGCAGAGGGAGCGCGGATAGGTTGTCCGGCGCTTGGACCGCCTGCTCGCGAAGCTACGCGCTTGGGGTATCCCCCGGTTTGCGCGCAGTATTTTCAAGGTGGAGGCTTGGAAGGCCCGCAATAACAGTTGGCGGTGCCTTCTCGCGTCTCATTTGCATGACGAACACGGTGTTTCAAGGGGCCGTTTTGGGCCCGCCTTTTTGGAACATTTTTTTCGGTGATGCCAGCGGAGCAATTGCCAGACTACACAAGAAGTTGTTTATGCCGACGATCTCATCGCCTTCCGTCCTTTCCTCCCCCTCTCTTTGACGACGAGATTTTTGCCACTATTGGGCAGTGCCAGTCGTGTTTGCACGAATGGGGCCGTGCCAGCGTTGTTGTGTTGCTTCGAAGAAGAGCCGGCACATTATTTCACTAGCCGCCCTTCTGGTGGCAAGTTTAAAATTCTCGGTGTATCTTTTGATTGCAAGCTTGTCATGTCAGATGCGGTATCTGAGTGTGTGCACGAATGTGGTTGGCGACTTCAGGCCTTGGTTCGCTTGCGGCGCTACCACACTGTCGCCGAGCTTGTTGTCTTATATAAAGTGCACATTCTTTCGTTCATAGAATTTCTCACGCGCTTCGAATTCTGTATTGTTGCCGCTTGACCGTGTCCAGACTGGTTTTTTACGAGCCCTGGGCATTACTGAGTACGAAGCTTTGCGCAACTTTAATCTCGCCCCACTTTCTGCCCGCAGAGATATAGCCAACTTGGGCCTTACTCACCGCGCTGTACTCGGTTTCAGCCCTCCGTGCTTCGGTGCTTTTTTCTCCGTTGACTTCTCCCCTCCTCCTCCCCGCTCCCCTCGTCGCCACTTCCGTCACTTGCGAGACCCGTGTTCTCTCCGTGCCCCTGACTACCTTGTGCGTTCCGCACTGGGTGGCACGAGAGTGTGCAACCTTCTTCCTGACTCCATCTCCGCTGACAATGTCAAATTGTTTCAGCGCCTTCTCTGCAAATTGCTTCGTGCCGATTCCGCCGTAAGGTCGTCTTGGCCACAGCTTTTCAGTTGGTGCCGATGGTTTCGCACAGCCTTCGTAATTATTTTTCTTGGCAGCCCGATGAATGAGTTGATCCCTCTCCTTTTCCTTAGTTCGCCTCTGTCTCTTCCCCTTCTCGTCCTCTCGTCCCGTTCTCTTCTTCTCGTCTTCTTCCCTCTCTCCCTCTCTTCTTGCTGCTGTCGCTGCCGTCGTCCGCCGTCCTCCTCCTCTCTCTGGCTCCCTCTCCCCGTGCGGGTTCTGAGCGGTGCTCGGTCCGCAGGCGTTTTCTTGCCGGGCGCGTCCGGCGCTTCTCGCTCCTTCTCCTCCTCGCTCTCCTCCTGCCTGCTTGCCTGCCCCTCCTTCCCCTTCCCTCCCTCCCTCGTTCGTTTCTGTCTTTGTCTTCTTCTTTCGTTTTCCCCGTCCTCCCTCCGGCAGTGCGCCGCCCGCCGGCCTGCTTAGCTGGCCCCGGCGGCCGCCGTCCCGCCATGTATCTTGTCTTGTCCCTGAATTTTAATGTTTGAATTGCCGAATGGTGCCGTGGTGTACTGCAGAGGTCCGATAGAAAAAAAAAACTTCAGTGCGGCTTGGTCATTCTCTGCGCACGTAGAAAAACAAATCTGATTGCCTGCTTTGAACAAAATGCAGGAAAGCCGCTCCGCAATCTTCGATAGGTGGGATTTCAAAAACAACGCCACTCTCGCAATTGTGTAGCATTCTCCACAGTTTCGAAAAGTTTTACGAAATCGGACGTTCATTGCTGAAACTCTTTGATCGAACGGGACAGCGAAAATTCTATCTGGAACCACATTATAGGTACGAGTCATTAATTGAAATCAATCAAACGCTAGAAAAAGAAGTCCCTGCCGGTACATATGGCTCTACGGAACACCAGCAAACGAGCAGGAGCGGGCCGGAACGACTCACGCGTAGGACAAGGCAAATCCCAGAAGGCCATTTTCTCCCAGGCTCAAGCAAATCTTCAAGCGCATACGAATACCAGTGTTCGTCATATGATCCAGCATTGCCCATTAAACGTCGGACCCGGTAAAAACAGACTTTGCCGCAACTGGACCCAATTGCCGTCGAGCCAAAAATCCAAACGGCGGTAGAAACTGAAGTCAGAACATGTCTGCATTCAAAGCCTGGCGGAGCACGCAAACGCGAAAAATTACCGGCATTTGCAAATTTACGAGAATTCTGTTTCTTGCTAAAAAGGCATTGAGCAAATCTCTGAAACAAAACATAATTTGAAAAAAAAAACATTGCATTATTGCTGCTACGAGCATCGATTAAACAACATTGAATCAGAACTGTTTGCGAAAAATGCCCATGGTATATACCTATGCATGAGAAATGAGAAACGTCGTGAACAATAATTTTTACTGACGGCCATCCGCATTGAACAATGTGATACATTTGTCATATCATCTTTCTGGTCTATTTTTGAACATTTCAAATAATCATGAATAACGGATACCACCTCTTGCGCGCGTAAGAGTGCTCAGAGTCGAAGGAGAGAGCTTCTGGAGGCATTTCTCAAAAAAATTTGAGAGAGAGAGAGAGAGAGAGAGAGAGAGAGAGAGAGAGAGAGAGAGAGAGAGAGAGAGAGAGAGAGAGAGAGAGAGAGAGAGAGAGAGACAGAGAGAGAGAGAGAGAGAGAGAGAGCGAGAGAGAGAGAGAGAGTTCCCTGCTGTCCTCCTCGCCTCTTCTTCTCCCTCCCTTCCTCCTCTTCAGTCTCTGTTCCCTCCCTTGCTGCAGTTGTCTGCCGTCGCCGCCATGCCTCCTCCCTCCTTCTATCCGCTGGCCACCCTGCGTGGATCGCAGCGCGCGCGCTGTGCGCGGTAGCCACGCTTGGGTTTTTTCTCCGCTTTCGGGGTGTGGTCACCCCCTGGTGCCTGCTTGCTTGCCTCTCTCCTGCTTTTCCTCTTTTTTCCCCTCTCCCCCTCCCTCCGCGTTCCTTGCGCCCCCCTTCTCCTCTCTCTCCTTGGATGTCTTGCGCGCCATGCTTCTTGTCGTTTTCAAGATGTGACATACTTTTAGGAAACCTTTTGGCCGGAGGCGCACTCCTCCGGAACGAATCGATTTTTAATGGTGGATTTGTTGCTTCTCTGAGGTCGCGTGGATACAAACAGATTTATGAAAACCCGACGTAGTAGTAGTTGTTCACTATCGAGGATTTCATTTTGAAGCGACCGCGCCATTAGCAGATCAGTTCGTGGATTTGATTGAAGGCTGGCGTTGCGTCGCATTCAGTTCCAAGATCAGGCAGTGTTTATGAGCTTGCATCGGTTGGAGTTCCGCCACTAAAATCCTTCTTGTGTCGCAAGCGCGATGGTAGTTCTACAAGTATGCAGATGTCTGTTGTGCCCGAACCGCGATTAGATTGTCGCGTTTCACAGACTGGCAGACAGCAGAATTATCCGAAGCGGCCCTGAAAATAATTACATGCAAGGAAAAAGCGTATTAGAGTGCGCTTGGCTCGCGAAGTTGCCTACAGTTTAGCCGCGCAACCCGATGGGTAGGTATTTGCATCAATTTTGTTTGTTTTTGCAGAGATTCTTCATGCGATACTTTCATATCTCGATCCATATTGATAGATAAGACTTCTGTAGAGATTGTCGGAATTTGTATGTTTGAGTAGCGCTGAAAGGGCAGGGTTGATCAGCAGAGGTCCAAGGCAGTTTAGGGTCGAAATTGAGATTTTGAGGTAGATTTTCGAAATGCCTTAACCGGCGATTTTTTGGCAGGGTTAGTTTCCCTTGTGTTTCTCGCGCTCCGTCGGCGTGCTTTTTTTTTTTTTTTTTGTTTCGAATTCGTTTAAGGTCGGATTTTCGCTATTTGAGGTCGTTTAGGCTTGGATTTTCGAGGTCGCTAGGTCGCTCCGACCTCGGATTCTCGAGGTTGTTCAGGGTTTTCGTTTTTCGAGAACACTGGCGACATGTGAGTGTAGTGGAGTTTTGAATTTAGATTTTAATGATGTGGCAGTGGATGTGGAGGAGAATGAATCATTTTAATCTAGATTCAAATGATGACGGATAGATGCGGTGTATACAGATCATTGGCATCTAGATTTAAATTGTGCTAGGTCAGGTCTTTGGAAATAATTGAAATCTAGATTTAAGTGCTGCAGATAGATGGCGTGTACGCAAATCATTGAAATCTATATTCAAATGATGCAGATGGAGCGGGCATGTAGAAATCATTTAAATCTAGATTTCAATGACTGTATGTAGTGAATCGACGTACCCGGCGTTCGATCACTTAAATCTAGATTCAAAAGAATAGCAAAACTAGAATCCGGTGTGCTGGTATATACATATATATATACATATATATATTATGTGTGTAGGCTGGAAGCACGAGTTAATATGTTGTATCGTGGGTACACATATTCCACCGGTAGAATAGCATTAGCTTGCGAGTTCATAATTTCCCGTCTGCGTGTATAGACATATCGCTTGTAGAGACGTATTATAACTATTAGAAAACCAATTGTAAGAAGCTAACATGTTTTTTCTTTCTTCGAATTGTTTTAGAGAATTTATACGCAGATATGAGATGTCTGTGGATTGTGCAGGTTTTAATAGTATTTAATTTCAAGAGATATTATATTTACATCGATATTCACATATTTATCATCAGTATAGTGTTAAATTATTTAGAGTCAAGAGTTATTTGAATTAGGTATTGACACAAGTATTGGTTTACGAACAATGAACAAGTTAACTTAAAATTTTGAATTCGACCTAGATATAAAGAAGCATATGTTTGTTTGTAAAGATGGTATGTTCTGCGCAATAAACATACAGATGTCTTGTAATTCTCTACGGGTTCCTAAGATGTGCGACAATTCGATCGAACGTCGATCGATTAAAAGAGGTCTTCAGACGCTTGAGAAATTCAAAACAGCGGAGTGTGAGTCCGCTCGTGTCATAAAGAGTATTTAATCAATGAAGTGTTATACTCATGACTGATTTTATGGGAGTACTAAGGCGTAAGGTTTTCGTGGGACAGCGTATACGCGCAGTAATGCAGGATATATTTCGAAACATACTCAATTATTACATAGCATTTGAACTAACAACATATTTGTTATTCAACAATTTTCAGTGAGATTCTGAACGGGCACAACTTATTACATTCACATGATGCTCGATCGGTAAATCGTGCTTATGAATGTTGTTGTGATGCGTGTTCGAATCGCATATGTAAATTTAGAAGAGAGTACATGCCGTATATTCAAATCTATTATAGGTTTTGCGTTTTCATCTTGCTATGAGAAGGGGAAATTCACCGATGCATTGAATTAACAGACAAGGAAAGAAAACATGTCATTTTTTTCCTAGTCTGGAATCTCGTATTCCTAGAAGCAGTCCAGAATGCATGGTCTGTATGCGCAGATCACGCAATACAGAGTCAAACTAGATTTTGGTTATCGGGTGACGTGTTGAAGATGTATGATGAGTTGCATCGAGCGAAATCATATCCATCAAATAACATTTCGATACGTAGAGACGCCGTCGTTTCACATATTCGAAACGCAGATGTCTAAAGCAAACCAACAGAGATGCATAATCCGAATGACGGTAATTTTTAGTTTCGTGTGTTTTCTGAAGATTGCGGATTTATTCAGTTTACATGGATTTTTTGTTTGAATTATATGACTTAAGCATATATATATACATGTAAAGCAGTGGTATTCTTGTTAATGATTGTTTCCAGGCATGAAGACATTTCGTTTGCACAATAACGTGTTGGATAAATGGCGAACTTCTCTAACCACGATTCCATCGTTAGAGAGTGGGGTTATGTTTTGTGTCTATAGTATCGGAGGAAGAGAACAGGAAGGAGAAGGCAGTGACAGGGCCAAAAATAAATTGCCCGCGCCAGCCTCGACTCCCACGGAGAGGGCGAAAGCAAGCGGAAGACGCGGCCAGAGAGTTCCTGGCCAGTCTTCAAAGTGATTTGCCCTGGAACGCACGAGGGCCTGCAGACGGGGTTGAAACTCGGAGATGCTGCGCGCTGCCGCGACGAAGTCCGGCAGCAAATTATGAATGCGCACGGCGCCTGTTGCCGAGTGCAACAAAAAGTCCAGAGCGCAGTGCAGAGGCTCGACATGGTGGTGGCTGTGGCGCCTCGGAGCTCTAGCCGGCGCAGGACGCGTGTCGATGACAAAAACTTGCGAAACAGTTTGCGCCAACACCCAAAACAGTACGGTGAATTGCCCCAAGAATACTAATGTCCCGGCGTGTAGAGAGAGTGGCAAGGTTAAAATGGAACAAAACGTCCGTGCTCGAAATATTCAAACTACGTAAGAATCTAGTTAAAACCGCGTCCAACGGAGAGAGGACAGAAGAGGCGTGATAGACAGCAGCCGTGCGATATTCAATGTACGACAAGATGTGAGCTTTGAAGAGACCAATGAGCTCAGCATTTGTGTGGAACTTCCGAGTGCGGATTAGCCTGAGCATTTTCCACGAACAAGCGGAAACGCAGTCGTCCACGGCGCTGTGCATTAAAGTTTTGCGTCGAAAAGAATACCCAAGATCTTGAAATAATCGCCGACAGGACGCGTATGAGATAGCGCGTGCAGGCTTTCCATGCGCGCATTAAGCTGCACGCGGCTTGCAGGGCCCTGAGCGTGGGGCGAAGCTTGACATTAACGAAGAATTGCTAGACAACGCTCGTCGGCTACATCAGCAGCCAGAGAACGCCATGGATTTAAATCATCCGCATAAAAAACTTTTTTTTCGAAAGCCTCGGTGCAAGAGTCTGCAAAACAAGTTTTCCACAGAGGCGGTCCGAAAATTGTTCCCTGGTACGCCATGTCTTCCAGAGTGATCGGACGGGACAGTTGACCATCGACGACGACGCGCACCGTTCTCTGCCGGAGCCAACTTGCAAGAAGAGAGACAAGGCGCGGCGCCACTCCAGCAGAGGCGAGCGTCGCGCAAAGAATGTCAGCGGAGACGCGGTCGAAAGCTCCAGACACATCACAACAATAGAGGATAACGCGGAGGCCGAGAGAGAAGGAGTGAAGCCAAGACAAAAGAAAATAAACAATTGCATCGCGAGCCCGTGCTCCTGTTTGTACGCAAACTGCGCCGCCCCATAAGCGCCGAGACGTTCCAGACGTGAAACAAACAGATCACGAATCAGTCTCTCTGCCGCTTTCGAGAGTTGCGAAGTGAGGTGGAGTCCGCGATAATTATCCGGGTCGGAAAGCGCCTGGCGCTGGTGGAGCGGGAAAATCCACTGCTCACACCAACAAGACGACCAATGCGCCTGACCAACTATTTGTCGCGCTAAAAGACAGAAAGTCAAAGTTAACTCGCGGCTGCAGGCTTTTAAACGCGAGAGGGGAGGAGGTCAGGGCGTCGTTGCGTAAGTCAGACAGGGCAGCGCGAGCTCAACGCAGCCAGACACGCAAGAATAAAGTATCGTTTTCCTCAATTTAGCGTGAAGAAAAAACTGAATTTATTGACCGGCGGCAAGCTCCATTTGCTTGAAACTGCTGATGGCCCAAGCTCCGTTGGAGCGTTTCACAGGAGGTCCGCTGGAGCAAGGGGAACGACTGAGCAAGGAATCGGACATTTTCCGCCATTGCTTGCTTCCGCGGCGCAATCGTCTGAGCTTCGCCTGGGTGCGCACGACGTAAGCTTGGTGGGCAGCAAGCGAACCATCGCTGCAACGACGGCGAGCAGCTGGATAAAACTCAGTTCCAGCACTGTCATTTTTCCCTCGAACTAAACGTGCACATTCCTCTGTCAGCCAGGGATGGGAAGGGCGGAACGAAACGACTGAGCGGGGGATAAATTGACGCATTAATTTTAAAATAGCAACAGTGAGACGTCGCGTTGCATCGTCTACTGACAGCTGAGAATTCCATCCCCAATCATGCTGCGCAATGGAACGCTTCAAGGCAGACCAGCTGGCGCTGCCGTGGTGCCAAACTTCTCGGGAGAAGGATTCCAAAGGGAGGGGCGGGGAGGAACAACGAATCGACAAGCCACGATAGTCAGCAATTTCAGATACTACTTCGACAGTCAAAAAGTTTGGCAAATCAGTAAAGACTAAATCAAGGAGATAGGCACCACGAGTTGGAGACCGCACTCGCTGCTCGCTTGACCAATTCTTCAAAAAGGTTCCATCCGGGGTTAAAGAATGGCTGAAACGCAGCCAGTCAAGGAGATGTACATTAAAATCTCCAAGCAAAATGCAACCAACGCGCTGATCATGCAAATTATTAAATTCAGAATCTAAAGCAGAAAGGGAATCAACTTCCCCGTCTTCCGGCTGCTGGCGGCGCTTCCGGTAATGTTCTGGGTCGTCTTTCTCAGCGGGCTGCAGAAGTCAAGAGTATGATTCGTTGACCGGCCGGGTCTCCCGGCCAGAAGAAATCCCGTTCGGACGACATTGTGGATGGCTTGCAGGACGACCAGCAGGCGCGGCCCCTTGCTCCCGCGCCCGCTTTTCCAAGCACGGGCGGTGGTGTGCCGAGTGCCGTTCCGGCATCTCCCGCTGTGGCCGTTCCGGCCAGCGGTGCATCTGCGAGCGCGGGACAGGCGATTGACCCTTCGGGTGGCACCTTGTCTCGCCCCGATGCGGCACCTGGGACCGGCCCTTCGGGAGGCAGTCCCAGTGAGCCATTGACGGATTCACAGAAATTGGACAGAATTCTTGCTACAATGTCTAGTTTGGCCACGAAAGCAGAAGTGAAATCCAGCCAGGTGGAGATCATGAAGGCAACGAAAACTTATGTCCAGGATATTGTAAATCCTATTCAGTCTGAACTTCAAGATTTACGTGGCCGCGTTCAAACATTGGAGACTTCTGGTTCCTCCACGCCGGGTCTCGGCAAGGAACAGCATAATTTATTGAACGCTATAGATCCAGCCAAGAGACAGATTGATCAAGTCCATTGACAACCAAATTTCCTTTCATGTCGGACACTTCTACGCCGGACCACGGAGCGCACACGTTGCATCTAAAGTTTCATTTGCCGAATTCTCTTCAGATTTTGCTGCAACTTTCTTTTTCAGAAGTGCTGGTGGTAAAGGCAAAGCGATTCCGACTACGACTGGCGGTATTATTATCTTGAAGCCAGCAAAGACGAAGGTAAATGCTTCTCGTGACTGGGCCCTTCGAAAAGCAACGGACGTGATCAAGGCAGAAAGTATTCTACGTGGTCGCAGTGTCCATGCTGATTGGAGGATTCGGGAAGTCACCATTGACAGAAATTCTGCTCTCATCCAAAATGACGGTGACTTACGCGGTGGTTTCACCGGCGAGTTTGCGCACCTCCGGTTGCCGTAGGAAGCATGGGGTCGCGCACAGTTTTGTTCACAGTCTCTTTCCCTGTCCCTTACTCCCGCCTGCTCTGCTGCCCCTCACGCTGTGAGTTGTGTGCGGCCCCCTTCGCGTGGATTCCGGAGGCGCGGTTCTCGTTCCAGTTCTTCATTTCTTCGACGGTTCACTGAGCATCGTTCGAGACCGAGTGCAGATGAGACGGTCCTTTCGAATTCTCTTACTCCCGAAATTTCGAACCGCCTTAGGCCGGAATTTTCGAACCGCCTTAGGCCGGAAGTTTCGAACCGCCTTAGGCCGGAAGTTTCGAACCGCCTGAGGCCGAAAGTTTCGAACCGCCTTATTCCTGGTTCTCAGTTGTGTCCTCTGCCTCCTTTTCGCCCTTCCTTCTCCCAGCCAACTTTGCATTGATTTTTTGAGCCCTATCGGTATTCTTCCGCTCCGGGCGGTCGCTCTGGCAACTCCCAGCTTTGGCCGTCCGTTGATGTTTCTGATCTCACAATTTTTTATATCAGTTTAAAATCTTTCAATGCTCATTCAGGCGAACTCTCTGCTCGTCTGTCCCTTTTTGCTTGTCCTCCTCATTTAGTTTGCATTGTTGAAACTTGGCTCCGTCGCTAACCGGATACAGAATTCTAACGCGGTGCGACAGCAGTCAGCAAACAAGAAGTGTAGCCATTTTTGCGCTCGACTCCATAATTTCCGCGTGTTCTCCTTTGCCTAATTCTCCTTCGGCCGAGCTTTGTTGGATTTTAGTGCACCTCGCTTCTGGCCCAGTTGTCATTGGCTGCATTCATCGCCACCCTTGTTACGGGGGCAGCACCCATACCAGACATGGTTCGGGACTGAGCAAAGCGAACTGGACTGTAAATGGTGGCAATATGCTCCAGCAGGAGCTCACTGAAACGCTGGGGTGTGAGGTGGTGGCTGGCCGCCCCAGCGACAGGCAATGCGATAGCTTGAGCTCGTGCCACAACAGCTTGAGCCACAACATCTTGAGCCAAAATGGCTACGGGGGGCGAAGAGAGGAACGAGGAGCGAGAGAGGAACGAGGGGGAACAGAGGAAGGGGGAATGGCGGGGCGGAAGAAACGGAAAAACATGGGAGGACCCAGACCAATGGCACTACGGTGGATAAGGCCAAGGCAATATCCCGGCGGACAGATAGCGGAGCCAAACAATGGTCCTTCAGTGCTGACTCTTCCGTTACGTCAAGCGCTCGAAGAAACCGATATTGCACCGAGTCTAAAACAGACAGTGCGGTAGATGAGGCGTGGCTGATGGCTGCCGTCCGGTATTCAATATACGACAAGATGTGGTTTTCGTACAGAAAGATCAACTCCCGAGTGTTTAAATAACGGCGACAATTTAAACCAGACCGGGAGCGCCAGCCAGCTTCGCAAGCACACTCAGAGGTGGCGTCTCCCATGAGAAGCTTGCTGTCGAATGTGACACCCGAGGAGTTGGCTCCAAGAGGAGGCCCCAAGAGGCCACGAGGAGGCACGGATCGCCCCAACGCGGCCCCAACTAGCCCCAAGAAGGCCCCAGAGCGGCCCAAGATGACCCCGATACGGCTGAAGAGATTCCCAAGACGGCCCTAAAGAGCCCCAAGAGGGCCCCAAGACGGCCCAAGGGGGCCCGAAGACGGCCGAAGACAGCCCCAAGCAGCCCCAAAAGGCTAGATGGCCCCAAGAGGCCCCCCCAAACGCTTCCAGATCGCGGCCCGGTCGCCAGAGTCATCCGTAGTTGGTAAGACGAGTGGTGGGCTGACTTTGGGGGGCCATGTTGAGGCTACGCCGGGCTCTGAAAACGGCAACATCCATCCCGTCGGCCCCTGAAATTGACAAATCCAATTTGCAACCACTCGGACGCACGTCTTTGCGCGAGCGACGCTGCAGGTGCGCTTACGCGTAAGAAGTCCCCTTCGCGTGGCTAGGGTGGGAGGAGTCTTGCGACGCGTGGGGCGGTCGGAGGGGTGAGCCCCCGCCCGAAGGGGAAGAAGGGGTCTTGGAAGAGCTCATCCCCTGAACCGGCTGTTTTCAGGCCTCGGGATCTGCGGCAACGGCGCCCGCGGCGAAAAGCACGCGTGACGGATGGGGCCGAGAAGTCCGTGGCGCACGTCACGACACAGCATCCGCGTCGGGGTTCTGGCCAGCCCCCTCCTCCTGGAGGAGGGTCGGTTGAGACAAGGGCCGCCCTCCTGGGCTTGGGGGGGCCCCTCGCCGACGAGGTTCGAACTTCGAACCTCGAGGATCGAGGTTCGAGCCTTTTTGGCCCTCGGGGGCCCTCCTCGTCGCCGCGGCTGGACGCGGCTTGGAAAACCGGTGCGTTTGGACCCCGCAATGGATCCAGGGACCGACTTTGACCGGACTCGGGCCGGGCGGTAGGGCCGCCGTTGTCTCACCGCCGTTGTCTCAATTGGCCCTCCTCCGATCTCCCTCTGGTTAGGGGCCCAGATGCGCCTTGCACTCCCGCGGTAAAATCAAACTGTGATCCGCCCTTCCCCCCCTAATCGTGAATAAGCTTCGTGCGCACCTGAAATACACCAGCTGGTAGTTGCACATAATCAGGAAGCGTTCCCATGTGCATTGTTGAGCCCGCAGAGCGGGAATCACGGCGGGCCCCCACAGGGAAACTCGCACGCAGATTTTGGATTCAGTTGGTGTTCGGGGGTGTGGCTTCGACGGGGTCGGTACCAATCGTTGCAGATTTTCGTCGGGTAGTCTTGGCGTCAGTAGAGGGTTGGGCTGTCTTGGGGTCCAGCTGAGGGCCTTTAGGGGCCCATGGGGCACGCGAAGTGCGTGAGGGTTGTGCCGAGTTTAAGCTCACTTGGGCTATCCCAGGGGTCAGTTGAAGGCCCCAAGGCACGAAGTGCGTGAGGGGTGTGCCGAATTGAGGCTCCTTTCAGCCGTCTGGAGCGCCAGCAGATCGCCGTTGAAGGTCCATGGGGCACGAAATGCGTGAGGGGTGTGCCGAATTGGGGCTCCAAGGAGCTGTCTTGGGGGCCAGCTGAGCGACCATGATGCACGAAGTGTGTGAGGGGTGTCCAGAATTGCGGCTCCAGGGAGAGTGGAACGGCCATTCATTCGTATTTTTACGTTTCCCAGGAGCCTCGAAGCCTAAATCGCTTGTATTTTTACGTGTCCCAGTAGCCTGAGGGCACATATCACTTGTGTTTTTACGTGTCTCAGGGGAGTATGGGGCATGAAATGCGTGAGGGGTGTGCCGAATCGAGGTTTTCGTGGCACGGGGCGCAAAACACTTGTATTTTTACATGTCCCAGGAGAATATGGGGCAGGAAATGTGTGAGTGGTGTGTCGAATTGAAGCCTTCGTGGCCCTGGGGGCGCAAATCCTTTGTATTTTTACGTTCCCCAGAAGCGTGAGAGCGCAGACCATTCGTGTTTTTCACGTGCCCCGAAATATTATGGGACAGGAAGTGCGTGAGGGGTGTGCCGAATCGAGACCTTCGTTGCCCTGGGGGCGCAAATCACTAGTGTTTTTACGTGTCCCAGGAGAGTATGGGGCAGGAAATGCGTGAGGGGTTCGCCGAATTGAAGCATTCGTGGCCCTGGGAGCGCAAATCATTTGTGCTTTTATGTGTCCCAGACGCGTGCGAGCGCAGATCAGTTGTTTTTTTTTACGTGCCCCAGGAGACGTTGGGACAGGAAATACGTCAGGGGTGTGCCGAATCGAGACCTTCGTGGCCTTGGGAGCGCAGAACTAATCTTATTTTCACGTGCCGCAGGAGCTGTCACGCACATGGGCCTAGCCCTGGAGGCGCATTTCACTAGTAGTTTTACGTGCCCCAGGAGAATGCATAACAATCGGCATCTTCGGGCATCTTCGAAACATCTCGAAACATCTTGAAACTTCTTCGCCATCCTCCATTACATCATCATTCCATCATCTACCTTCGGATGCTAAACATGGCGTGGGCCCGCAGGGGGCCCGCCGAATTTAATCGCTTCGCTCATTCCGCCGGCCCGTATTGTGCCATCGCTGGCGTTTTCCTGCGCGTTCGTGGCCCATGCGGCGCTGCTGGGCGGTGGTCTTTTTCTGGAGGCGTTGCGACAGCAGGATGGAGGTAAAGTTGTTGCTTTGGAGGTTGTCGCGGGGATTCTGGCCTCTACTGTCCCACCGCCGTGCCCGGGGAGTGGGTCAGAGTCCTCAGGGATGCTTCTTGGGGTCTCTTCGGAGCGCTCTCGGTGGCTTCTGAGGGGCAGTTTTGGGGCCTCTTGGGAGCGTCTTGGGAGCGTGTTGGGGGCCTCTTGGGGGCCTCTTGGGGGCCTCTTGGGGCTTCTGGGGACCTCTTGGGGGGCCGTTTTACATCCCGGATCCGTTTTTGACGGCCCCGGGGCCCAGAAATGGTCCGCGGGGCCCGAAAATACAGCTGAATATTTCCAGATGATCGAAAGGCCGACGAAAATCAACGAACAGTGGAAGTGGAGAGGGAGGAGGAGGAGGAGGAGGAGGAGGAGGAGGAGGAGGAGGAGGAGGAGGAGGAGGAGGAGGAGGAGGAAGAGGAGGAGGAGGAAGAGGACGACGATTATGATGATGATGGTGAGGAGGAGGATGGGGGCAGACGCCCGAAACATCGCTTCTTAGGGCTCTCCGTAACCGGGTTGGCTAAGCCATTCGGCTTCGTACCCCTTTGTGCTGTGCGCCTCTGCACATGCGTGTGCACGTTGTTTGGCGAATTTCAACATGCGTACATTTGGTTTGTTTGTCCTCTTCGTCAGCACCGATGGCGTCCGTGACGCAGTCTACTCGTTCCTCTCCTCACTCCCGAACACTTGCACTTCTTGGGCAGATGGTCACAGTGACTTTACACCGTACGGAGGCAGCGATGGCTTCATATCTAGTGGCCTTCGGCCAATCCGCCACCGTGCCTGGTTTGTGAGTCGGAGGGCTCTTGAGTGTTCTCTGGGATCTCGTGGTAGGTGTTTCGGTGGCCTCATGGCAGCACTTTTGAGGCTGCTTGGGGGCCGTTTCGGGGCCTGTTTTGGGCTTCTTGGGGCCTCTTTTGGGCCTCCAGCTGAATCTCTGTTCGAATAGATTCTGTACGCTCAAAGGATGAACCAATGTCGTCTTCGGGTCGAAGTCCTCAATGCTTCTAATCGTTTCCTTCAGGAAGAGTCTCAAGTCTTCTGACAACATCTGGTAGATCACGATCAGTGAGTAGATAGTTTTCTCCCGCTACTGGTCGAGTAGCGTGTCAGTCTCACACGACTCAAGCCTCCGTGCCAAAACGGCTTGAGCCAAAAAGGCCGCACAACATCAATGCTGTAAGATGATGCTGTGCATTCAAACGCAAATATGTTGCTTGTCTAGTTGTACTAGGATTCAGACTTATATGAGAACAGCCTACATTCATTGGGGCCTGCTTGGGGCCTCTTTTGTGCCTCTTGGGGTCTCTTGGGGGCCTCTTGGGGGCCTCTTGGGGGTCTCTTGGGGGCCTCTTGGGGACCTCTTGGGGGCCTCTTGGGGCCTCCTGGGGGCGTCTGGGGGCCGAGGGCTCGAAATGAGAGTTGTTTCCCGACCCTCCTGTGTGTTGGATCCTCATTTTGAATTCGCAGCGCCGCGCGTCTCCTCCTCTTCCTTCCTTCCTCCTCCTTCTCCTCCTCCTCCTTTTCCTCCTCACTCTTTCTCCTCATCATCCTCTTCCATCCTCCCACCTCGGCACACCCTTCACACGTCTCGTGGCCCCATATGGAGCTCCACCAAGGGCCCAGTGGCTGCGTCCGCATGATTTCTCGGGTCCATTCTGGCACATCTCTCACACGTGTCGTGGCCCCATAGGAAGCTCCACCGAAGGCCCCAGTGGCTGCGGCCGCATGATTTCTCGGGTCCATTCTGCCACACCCCTCACACGTTTCGTGGCCCCATAGGGGACCCCACCGAACGCCTAAATGGCTGCGTCCGCATGATTTCTAGGGTCCATTCTGGCACATCTCTCACACGTGTCGTGGCCCCATAGGGAGCTCCACCGAAGGCCCCAGTGGCTGCGGCCGCATGATTTCTCGGGTCCATTCTGACACACCCCTCACGCGTTTCGTGGCCCCATATGGAGCTCCACCGAAGGCCCCAGTGGCTGCGTCCACATAATGTCGCGGGTCACACTGGCACACCCCTCGCACGTTTCGTGGCCCCAGATGGAGCTTACCCGAAGGCCCCAGTTGCTGCGTCCGCATGATTCATCGGGTTCATTCTGGCACACACACCCAACACGTTTCGTGGCCCCATAGGGAGCTCCACCGAAGGCCCCAATCGCTGCGGCCGCATGATTACTCGGGTCCATTCGGGCAAACCCCTCACGCTTCGTGGCCCCATAGGGGGCTCCCCCGAAAACCCCCAGTGGCTGTGTCCGCATGATTTCCGGGCCCATTCTGGCACGCCCCTCACACGTTTCGTGGCCCCAGAGGGAGCTCCACTGGAGGTCCCAATGGCTGCGTCCGCATGGTTACTTGGGTCCATGCTGGCAAACCCCTCACACGTTTCGTGGCCCCGTAGGGAGCTCCCCCGAAGGCCCCAGTAGCTGCGTCCGCATGATTACTCGGGCCCATTCAGGCACACCCCTCACACGGTTCGTGGCCCCATTGGGAGTTCCACCGAAAGCCCCAGTGGTTGCGTCCGCCTGATGTCTCGGGTCCATTCAAGGACACCCCTCACACGTTTCGTGGCCCCATAGGAAGCTCGGAAGCTCCGCCGAAGTCCCCAGTGGCTGCGTCCGCATGGCGTCGCCTCGCCCCATTTTGGCAGACCTCTCACAGTTTTCGTGGCCCCCCGTTTGCGATTTGAATCGCGAGAGTGCGTGCGTGAATGGGGAACGTTGAGTGTGGTCTGTCGTTATTCGGCGAAGCGTGCAGGGGTACTGCAGAGCCCTCAGTGCGTTCGTGTGTAGTGAACGGTCCTGATGATAGCCGCCACACGTGTAGAAAGGGTTGGGTTCTTCGCCAGGGTAATTTCTCCCTCTTGGCCCCCTCTTGGGCCCGTCTTGGGGCCCTCTTGGGCCGTCTTGGGCGCCTCTTGGGCCGTCTTGGGGCTTTCTTGGGCCGTCTTGGGACCCGCTTGGAGGCCTTTTGGGCCGTCTTGGGGCGGTCTTGGGGGCCTCTTCGGACGTCTTGGAGCGTCGGAAAGCCGACAAGGCGAGAAGGCCCAAATCATTCAAAAACCATGGTAAGATTTATGATTTTGGCGTCTCGGGGCCCTCTTCGGAGGCCTCTTCGAGGCTTCTTGGAGCGTCTTGGATGCCTCTGGGCCCGTCTTGGGGCCATCTTGGGCGTCTTGGGGTGATGTTTCGGTGACTCGGGGTCGTCTTGGACCGTCTTGGGGGCTTCTTGGGGCCCTCTTGGCCCGTCTTGGGGCCCTTTGGGGCCCGAAAAAGTCACGCGACAAGTCGCCGGGGCACGCCGGGAGCCCCGAGAGATTTGAGAGTTTGGGCTCTGGTCCCCTTTCCAAAGAATTCTCAGGAGTGAGGACTGAGGCTCAGGGGAGAGTGAGAGGACCTTAGGACACGCCCACTCCGTGCCTCGCGGCACGGTGGCGGATCTGCTTACCTGCTCGATTATCTGCAAGATGCTTCCGTCCAGCATCGTTTTCTGAAGGGTCTTGGCAGCGCGTTTCGTCCTTTCATTGTCTCCACGGCCGTCAATGGTTCTGTTTTGAATGTTGCAGATTTCGAGGAGTGCGGCAATATCTTGGGAACATTCAATGTTGGAGATCCTGGCAAAGATCCTCGCAAAATACTTGCGATATACATGTCTCACTACTACGCATGGAAGCACTACGCTGGTAGCGAATCAAGCAGCCCGTGGGCGCATGTCTTCGAAGCGGACACCCACTGGGGTCCGCAGGCGCCTCGCCAGTTGGATGCGCTCAGAAGTGCGTTGGAGAAGCCAGAGCTCGTCGGCGGCGTCGACATCATTTACACGGGTCACTGCTATGAGCATGTATGCCCGCCGCACAACGCGACGCTTCCCAAGGATCTCGGAGAGGGTGTTCACGCGTATCCATCAATATGGCCAGTTTGCGCTCACGCCTACATGATTACCCGCAGGGGTGCTGAGATCTTGCTTGAAAATGGAAATCCGATGCCAGATTCGGTCGACCAGTACATGGCTGGACTCATTGACAAAGGGAAACTGAAAGGACTTTCCATCTGCCCCATGCTCTTTTGGCAACCATGGATTGATCCCAACAGTTCAATGCCGAACCATTCCTGAGCCAGTTCTGATGCCTCTTTCCTGGTTTTCTTCATCGTCATAGCGTTCGGTGTGGCTGAGTCACGTGGCGGATGCGTGTGAACCACTTTCCAGGCATCGCAGCAAACCATAATGCTCGGCCAACACATCGTCTCTTCGGGGCCCTTTTGGAACGCCCCCGGGGCGCACTTGCAGACCTCTGGGGCCATCTTGGAGACTCGGCCCGTTCTCTCTTGGGGCTCGCTCGGGCAATCTTGGAACCACCTTGAAGCTTCAGCAACCTATTTTCGGCGGCGGGCCCGGGGGGAAGTGAGAAGGGGCGCAGTTCTCAGAAGGCTCAGAAGGCCTCCGGTCTTCTGAGAAGTTTTCTAAGCCTTCCCCGAAGACACCCCAAACCTCTCAGAAGGCGCGAGGGCTTCTGAAAAGTCCCGCCGCCTTCTGAGAAGGCCTTCTCCTTCTCACTTCCCCCCCTCGCTCGCCCCGATATTTGAAGGGCTGCGCCCTCCGCTATCGACCCCACAGGCTGAGCCACCTTGTGGATTCAGCTCGCCTCGCGGATCGCACGTCTGGAGCGCGTAAAGTCTGTGCGTTGCGCCCGCCCGCTCCCCCTCCTCCTCCTCGTCCTCCTCCTCTCCTCGCCGTCCCCCTCTCCCCCCACCTCCGCCCCGATCCTCCTCCTTCTCCCCCTCCTCCTCCTCCTCCTCCTCCTCCTCCTTCTCCTTCTTCTCTTCCTCTTCCTCTCGGGGCCCACCTGGCGTCCTCCTGGGGGCTTCCCGGGGGCCTCTTGGGGGTCTTTTGGTGGCCTCTTCGGGGCTTTTGGGGTCCTCTTGGGCCGTCTTGGGGCCCTCTTGGGCCGTCTCTGGACCCTCTTGGTCGTCTTGGGGGTCTTTGGGGATTCTCTTGGGGCCCTCCTGGGCCGTCTTGGGACCCTCTTGGGCTGTCTTGGGGCCGTCTTGGGGGCGCTCTCGGTTTCTTTGTGCAGGCATTGCCTTGTCAAAAGGGGGGATACTCAGAGATACGCGCATACCCCAGATGGAAATTATGAATTGACGAGTTAATTCTTTTGTAACTCGTGATTCGAGTGTTGTCGATACATATATATATGGATATATATATATATAGATATATATTTATCCATACATATATACACAAATCTATATTTATATATACGTGTGTGCGTTTGTGTGTATGAAACAGATAGAAGAATGCGAATGGATCATTTACACTTTGGCTAGTGTTTGGAGTTTCATTATATGCGTGATTCTTGGGTTAATAGAGGAATTTGTCAAATTCGATTATCCGTAATCTCTAGCAAAGTGTTCATATAATATAGTCCTCGTATTAGTTCTGTATACCATGTTTATATCAAGAACAGAACTGAAACCGTGAATGAAAACCGTAACACAAATAATCATACGGGGACAATTCATGTGTTTTTGGTTTCTCGATTTTAGGCAGCTGAAAGCAAGTTAGAACCGTTTTATTGCTTATTGAGCGTCAAACCGAAGACCAGGGAAACCAGTCCAGAGAATGTTGATTCGATCGCAGAGTTACATTCAGAAAGTCAACGTTCAATTAGGTTTTGAGCGTTTCATGTTTGGAATTTTCATATTGTCGGAACCACGGATTGTCGATATTATTTTAAAATGTTCGAATATTTATTAGAGATAGTGATTACAGAAGCAAGTTCGAGTTTATTAAGTGATTGCATAAGAGGTATTCGAGTCGAGATCTGAAATATGTCGAAATATCATATAACGCAGATATGTTTAAAGGCGTTTTAAATATTCATAACAACATAACAATTAGTATTATCATATGATTCAATGTCAGACAATAAGATTCATAGGTGGAGGCTAATGAATGCTTGAATCATACGATTCTTTATAATTCAAATTGGAGAATTTGTAAGCATAGCATTCTTGCAATATTCGAAGTTAATTGTAGATGTCTTGTTTGCGTTTTATAGTGAAGAAGCATGGTATCCCGTTAATAAGCATGATATTTCGTAGGCATCGTAGTGCAAATATTAATTGATCGTCCCGAACACATAAGCATATCATTTTGTAAGTCTACGTCGAGCTTCAAGTTTTCGAAGATAGATGATTAGATATCACACATTGCTTGTTCTGTTTGATTAAAGAACTCTAATTCGATTTTAGAGAAGAAGGTTGAATGAAATTGTTAAAGTGGATATCGTATATGTTTCTGAGCATCATTTAACATATGTTTCTAGATTTGTCGATTTCTCTCGAATGACTCGACAGTGATCAAAGTTATTTTCAGAGTTGTGGATGTATTTCGAGATTGTTGTGTTGTGCAAAGATGTTTGTTGCTTTCTTTGGGAGTTCCAAACAAATTTCTTCAGAATGTGTTCAATTGATGTTTTTGGTAATCATTTATTCAATTTGATTTTGTCAAATTGTTTGTTTCCGTCCCCAGGGGGTATCAAATTTGTCGGTCCAGCCTCGTAACGTTCTAGTCAAAATGTGTTTCTCAATGCACACTAGCGCCAATGTAAGATTTGTGTCTTGATTTTCATTCCTTCGTATGTTTCCATCGTTTTTTGGACGGTTGCACGTTAATTGTTCGCAAGTTTTTTTTCGATTGAATACCGGCTGAATTTTGTAGGCTTTTGGCAATTGGTGCGTTCAGGCCAAATGGGGAGCCAGTAATTCGTGATTTCATATATGCTGTCGTTTTGCCAGAGTTCCGCGCGTGGAATTCATGTGCAGATGCTTGCGCCGGACATTGATTAAAGCAATATGTGCGCCGCCCCATTTGGGGGGTGTCCCATTCAGGCGTACAATTCTGGTCTTGTGTTGAGATATTTTTCAGATAATGGGTGGAATAGCAGATATCCATTCGTGGTTCTATTATTTTTCTGTTTTTCAGAGTGTTTTTTCGAGGACAATATGAGTGTTGTTTTTTTGTTTGTTCTTATTTTCATTGTTTCCCGTTCATTTCGCCACCTTCCCCTTCATGTTTGTGACGGTGGTGTTTGTGTGTTGGATTTTTTTTCGTTCCGCGTTGGGTCGCGCGAGAGTGTATGATTCGGAACCATATGCACGCATTTCCGTTGACAAACTTATTTGTTCAACGCTTTTTCGCCGAATTGCTTGTTTTTTTTTTTTTCTGCCAAAACATTGCCACGGCCACATTTTTCGCGCGTGCCCATGGGTTCGCGCAGTTTCCGTAATATTCATTTTGTCAGCCCAGTATATAAATTAGTTTTCGTTTTTGTTGGGTTTGTGTTGTTTTCTTTTCTAGTATTTTCGTTTCGTTTTGATTTTCTCTCCCCTTGTTTTTTGGTATAGTTGTTGTTTTCCTCCTGCTACCCTCGTTTCGTCCCCGTGCGGGTCTCGCAGGCGAGTTCTCGCCTTGCCAGTCGGGCGTTTTGTTTTTCTATTTTTCCCTTTTCCTGTTGCCTGGTTGGTTGTCGCTGTCCCTCTTTTTTCCCTGGTGTGTCTCTGTGTTTGTTCTCTTCTTTCGTTTTTTTGTTTTTTGGCGGCAGTGTTGCCGCCCGCCCGCCTTCTGAGCTGGGTCCGGCTGCTGCCGTTTTGCCATACCTTCTGTTTTGTCTGAATTTCATGTTTCACTTACCGAACGAACTCGTGGCCCCTTGCAGAGGTTCGATGGAACATTTTTTTTTTTTTGGTGTGTGTGTTTTTTCATCTTCCCGCTTTGTAGGAAGAGAGTACATGCCATTTTTTCACATTTTTTGATATATATATATGAGTCGATTGATTTTCTTTCTTCTTTCCAGACTTTTCGAATTTTTGGTTCACCAGTGTTTGCAGCTTCTGGAGAAGTTTTTTGGATATAGGCGCGGAATTCTGATTTAGGAGCTTGCATGGAAAAAAACGCCGGCTTGAGAGACGCAACAGTTTTAGAGAGGGCATTTTTACCAGTTCAGTTGAAGATTTCTTTCGCGAGGTGGATTTGTTTGTTTGTTTTCGTGGCGCATTCCAGATGGTCTAATTTTACGTTTTGCCCTTGATTGTTTCTTCTGTAAAAGAAGAATGCGACAGCGGATGCAACAAACATGGCGCATTCACCTTGCACCCAGCAAAGCGCCCGGGACGCTCTTCCGTTGTCTTTTTTTTTTTTTTTTCCTTCTCCCGCTCTTTCCGGGTCGCCTTGTACTGCTCTCTTTTGTTTGGCGTTTTTGACCGCGTAGAGAGGAGTCGTTTGTGTGAAAAAATCGATCGTTTGGCGGCCAGAGCAAGCTTATCGATCTCGAGCTGGGTTCGACCCAGAGTCATGGCGAGCGGACAGGAGTCCTCGCCTTTTATCATGCAAGACATGGTATTTCAAGGCACGTAGTTCGGCCCCGAACGTATTTCTTCTGATTCCTATTTCGCTACACGTTCTGTCGGCTTTGGGGAATGCTAGTGCCTCAATGCCTGGAAGGCTATTGCTCTGGCCGTCACAGACGACGAAGCCTTTGAACTTGCCAACCGTAGCTGATTCAAGGCCAATCGCGTCAGGTTCGATGCTACCAAGGAGAGCATGCTTATTTTATCGCTTTCCTGGCTGGCCGGCGAGGGATTTAAGATCCAAGTTCTTTATGGCAGAGGCCATCGACAGATGTCCGGAGCCTCTTGGCGTTTGTACAGTCTTCTCAGAACCCGCCGGTTTTATAATGATGCCGTGCTTGTTGGTCTTTTTAGGGCACGCATCCTGTCTTGTATTGAATGCCGAACGAGCGTTGTGGCCCGTTTGTTTTGGCTCTTCTCGACGCACTCCAAGCGCTTTTTTTAAAACAAAATTCGCCTGGCATCTCAGCCATAGAAGCGTAGGCCCCTTTAAGTGCAAGGTGGGGCATTGGCATCCTCGGCGTGATCCACAGGGCAGTGATGGGTCTCCGCCCACTCTGGTTTCCCCGCGCCTTCCGCCTCGCTCCCTTCCCAGGCGCCGCCGGCTGCACTTGGACGAATCCGCCTTCGATTCGCTCACTATTCGTTGCGCAGCGCTGCAGCTGTTTCGCGATGTTGAGGGCGACTTCAGCGCTTCCTCCGCGCGCGGGCCACCGGCAACGAAGAGTGGAGCTCGACGTTTTCGTCTCGCGTCCCTTTTGCCTCTCACCCGCTTCGCGGGTGTCGCAATTGGCGAGGCTTGCCCCGTCTTCCCCTGCTCTCTCCTCTTGCCCCCCCTCTCTCCGGCCCCCCCCGCTCCCTCCCTCCTTCCCCCTCCCTTATCCTTCCCCTTCCTTTCCCCCCCTCCTCCTTTCTCCCTGTCTGCTGCTGTTGTGTCCCGCCGTCGCCTTTGTTGTTGTCCTGCTTGCTGCTGTCGTCGGTCGTCCCCGCTCCTTCTCGCCCTCTCCTCCTCCCCGGTCCGGTGCGCTGCGCGGAACGCAGTAGGGGCGATTATTCTCGTCTTCCTCGCTCGCGTCCTCCTCGCTCTCCTGTGTTGTGTTGTTCTGCTGCTCCCCCCCCCTCCTTCCCTCCTCTCCCTCCCACCTCCTCCCTTCCTCCCCTTCCCCCCCTTTCCTGTCTCTCCCTCCCTCCCCCCCTTTCTGTCTTTTCGCTTCTGGCTATGTGTGTGGCAGTGATTTGAAGGCCGGAAGCGGTTTTTTCAGTTTCTTCCAAGCGTTTCAGGGGCAAATCCATGTTTTTGGTTCGGCCCACCGCCATTTTCCACGCCTTCTGCTCTTCGCCGTGCAGATTTTGAACGATGTTGAGCTATCGAGATCACGTGAGGTTACAGGGCTGTCGCGAGGCTGTAAAAACATTTAAAAATACTACCAAGTATCAGTGATAAAAAATTATCAACAAGGAAATAAACGAATGCACGGGGTCGCGCATTTCGCACGCCATGCCCTTCCTTTTCTTCTCCTGTGCGATATCCCGCCCCTCACTTTGTGAGCGTGTGCGTCCCCTTCGTTTGAGACGGCGAGGTCCTCGTTCTCGATTTGCATGTCGTCGGCGGTTTGCTGAGCAATGTTCGCGGCCAAGCTGGAATGCTTCTCGGCCAATTTTTTCGTCCCGTCTTTGCCCATTTCGAGTCGCCTTTCTTGCTGGTGAATTTTCCGTGCCGCTTTCGCCCGGAATTTTCGACCCTTAGCCTGAATGTTTCAAACCGGTGCACCCTGAAGTCCTCTGTTGTTTCCGCCCCGCTTCTGTCCTCTATTGCCGCCTTTTTTTGCTCAGCGTACGCTGCGCGATTTTTTTTCAGCGCTTTCCGCCGTCGAATGTCGCAATCGCTACCTCCAGATGATGGTTGTGACTTCTTTTCGGTTTGTTCTGTTGATCTCATTGCTAGCTGGCTCCGCCCTCGCTCTGCGCGCGTGGTGGTTGGAGGCCACGAGCCCGACCATTCCCAATGGAAGATATGGTCTATCAGGGCACTTTTTTTGGTCCTTCCTTTCGGAACGCGTTCTTCTCAATCCGTATTTCGCGACGCGTTCAGTAGGCTTCGAAGAGGTACTATATGCCGACGATCTTAACGCCTGGAAGGCAGTGCTTTTGTCTGTCCCGGGCATGCACGCTGCTGCCGATCTTCATTGCGCGACTGGGGCAAGGCAAACTGAGTCTGCTTCGATGTCTCCAAAGAAAGCAGCCACATCTTGTCTCGCACTCGCACGGCAGGGCCCGCCTTCAAAATTCTCGGCATTCAATTCGATACGAAGCTCCTTATGACCGACGCTGTAGACGCTTGCGTGTCTGGAGCTTCCTGGCGGCTGTACAGTCTCTTTCGCATTCGTCGGTTTCACACCGATGCAGAGCTTGTGGGGTTGTTTAAGGCACACATTCAACCCTCTGGGCGCTATTCAAACACGTTTCTTGCACTCAATAGGAATTTCAGGTCTGGATGCTTTGCAGTATTTTAATTTAGCCCCTTTTTGCACGAGGCGAGCAATCAGTGTCCTTGGCGTCATCCGCAGGTCCGTCCTCGGTCTCGGCCCCTCCTGCTTCTCCCGCTTCTTCCGCCTCGTTTCCTCCCCTCCTCCTCGTTCCCCCAGGAGGCACCGGCGTCATTTGGATGTGCCGCATTTTGATGCTCCGGAATTCGTCCTTCATTGTGTTGTTGGGGCTACAAGAGTGTATTACTTTTTGCCAGATTAGGTCATGAACGCGCAGTCAGTTTCCCGCTTTCAAGGGCGCCTGCAGGGTCTCCTCCGTGCACGGGTACCGCGCTGCGACGACTGGAGCCGGACATTTTCAATTCGTGTTCCGTTGGCTTTCCACCCGCTCCGAGGGTGTCGCTGGCGCGGCTAGTTTCCCCCTTCTCCTCTTCCCTCCTCTCCCTCTTCCCTCTTCTTCCTCCTCCCTCTGCTGCTGCTGCCTGTGTCCTGTCGTCGTCGTGGTCGCCGCCGTCGTTCGTGCGTGTCGCTGTCGTTCGCCGTGTCTCCCCCTCCTCCTCTCCTCCTCCGCTGGCCGCCTGGCATGGAGTGCCTGGTGCGCGCTTCGCGCGTTGCCGCTTTGGGGCTTGGCCGTCCCCGCTCGCCTCCTCCTCCTCCCCCACCCCCTCGTCGTTCGTCGTCTGCTGCTCCCTCCCTCCTTCCTCCCTCCCCTCTCTCCTCTTGCCTCCCTCCATCCCGCTCTTCCTCCTCCTCTTCTGTCCGGCTTCGCTTTCTGAAGCTTTTCGGCGCTTGGCTGCGGGCCAGGGTCGGCCAGGCCGCCTTTTCGTGCAGTTCCAGAAGTTGGATGAGTGAATCCATGTTGTGTTGTGCTGGATCTCGGAGAGACACGGTGCAAGTAATTCTTTTAACGTCATGCGTGGTGAGGTCATTTGTTTGTGATGCTGCGAGGTTAGTTTTAAAATTATAAAAATAAAGTAATACAAATCATTAAAGCAACAAAGAAAGGTAGCCTGTTCCTGCCCAGGTTGGAGAGGATATGGGCGTATCGCCCGCATCAGTTCGCCTATGGTCAAGAGCATAGGGCCCGTGATGCTCTTGTCTTCCTCGTCCTTCCTTGGCTCCTCGCCTTCTCTTTTGGCTGCAGGGTGGCCCTTTCGTGCTCTGACGTTTCCGGCGCTTTGTGATCATGTTAAGGCAGAGCGTCTGTGCGAGAAACTTCGTGGCTTCTGTGTTCCATTTAGTTGATTTCTAGCTGGCATCGCCCTCGCTCTGCTCGGGTGGTGGTCTGTTGTCAGAAGTCTCATCCCTTCTTTATGCGCGACATGTTGTACCGAGGGATTTTTTTCGTACCGCCGCTCTGGAGCATCTTCCTCCGACTCGTACTTCGCTGCACGAGCAGAGGGCTTTGAAGTCATTTTTGCGGATGATTTAAATGCATGGAGAGCAGTTGCTAGAGACGTCACTGATGCCGACGCTTTTGCTCTCGCTCAGGACTGTTTTTCTGCTCTGCACGCCTGGGGCGAAGCGGATCAGGTACGCTTTCACGCTTCGAAGGAGAGCGAACACATCCTGTCTCGAAGGCGTCCTGCCGGCGACAGCTTCAAGATTTTAGGCATTCGTTTCGATTTGAAGCTCGTCATGGCTGAAGCTGTGGACAAGTGCGTATCTGATGCGTTTTGGCGTGACGCTTTCACAACGACGCTGAGCTTGTAGGATTGTTCAAAACGCACGTGCTGTCATTTATTGAGTATCGCACGGGTGCAGTGTATCATGCCCCTACATCTGTACTGTCGCCTCTGGATGCCATACAGACGCTTTTTATGCACTCGCTGGGCATTTCGGATATTGACTCGTTGATGCTTTTTAATCTTGGCCCGCTGTGCACGAGGCGTGACATGAGCATTCTGGGCGTCATTCGAAGGGGCGTCCTCGGTGCCGGCCCCTCCTGCTTCTCCCGCTTCTTTCGCCCCCCTTTCCCCTTCTTCTCCGCGGCTCCCGCCGCCACCGCCGACGCCTCGAGGAGCCGTCTTTCGATTCGCCCGATTACATTTTGCATTCTGCCTTGGGTGCTACCTGGGTTTACAATCTTTTGCCAGACTCTATTATTGCCGCCCGTTCCGTGTCTCAGTTCCAATCACGTTTGCAACGCCTCCTTCGCTGTCGAGCACAGCGCTGTGCCGACTGGATGCACGCGTTTTCGCCGAGGCTTCTTTGTGCCTCGCACCCGTTGCGGGCTTGTCGCGCCTGGCGCGGGTAGTTTTCTTTCCCCCTCTCTCTCCTCTCCTTCTCCCCCCTCCCCCTCCTCCTTCTCTTCTCCTTCGTTCCGTCTTCCCTTTGCTCCTCCTGTTCGCCTCTCCGCGCCTGCTGAGCAGGGCGGCAGCGGCCGCAGGTGCAACCAGAGTGGTGTCCCAAGTGACGCTTCTCGTTCTTTAATGCAAGGTGTGGTCTACTGTTCATCCTGGCGCGAGGTTGATAAACAACAAAATGCAAAACAACAAAAAAACAAACAAACTCAATAACAGTAACATGACTTTGTGATATATATATATATGTATATATATATGTATATATATGTGTATATATATGTATATATATATATGTATATATGTAGAATCGAAGAATCTAATCTTTAACTATCTGATATGTACCCGCACTCATCTCCTCGCAAGGCGTTTTTTGTTTGTGTGAACGCACGATGCAAACGCTAACGCGTTGCCATGAAAACGCCGACAAATGCGCGGTTCGTAGCTTCTCTCGGCTAGATCTGCGTGCGCCGACTTCGCTGGACCGCAGGAGCCCACAAAAGTGATGACGGTTGTGCAATTCGCAGCTACCCATGGGTTTGAGAGGTCTCATTTGAGTGCGTGTGACCTCCTTATTCCGCTGGACCACGAAATTGCTGACAGTTGCAGTTTGTTTCCACTGAGGGAGCAACGAGGTCTCCGTTTGGATGCGTGTGTCGCCGATTCCACAGGACCTCCCACGAACCTACGAAGGTGGTGTCCGCGCAGCGAGTGGCGAGATGTCGTTTGGGTGCGCATGGCGATTTCGCTGGACTTCCCAGGGGTGCAACACATTGGTGACAATCGCGCACTTCGCAGCCACCCAGGGAACAGCGAAGTCTCGTTTGGGTGCGCGTGGCCCCCGATTCCGCGGGACATGCCAGGAACCCACGACAGTCCGACACTCGCGCAGTTCAATGCCGGCCGGGGAACAGCGCAGGAAAAAGGCAGAAGGAAGAAGGAGGAAAAGAGGAATGGGAGAGCACGGTGCTTTATTCAAAACGAGAACCGAACACACGAAATTGGGAATACAAGGATCTTAATTCATCTCAGTGCTGTTCTCTCCTACTTCACGATTGCCGAGGCCATCACTCCCAGCACCCTCGAAGGAAAGACGCAGTACATTTCTCAGTGCCGTGGTGTTATTTTGTGGCATGACTTATGCTTGCAATGTGGTTTCATGGCCGATCTTCCATACATGAAAACCAAGATGCTATTTTATTGTAAGTTTGCCTCGTCAGCTCTCTGACATCGTAGGGAGCTTGATGAAGGTTCTTTTTCTCTATGTGCTGTCCTTGTGTGTGCATGTTCATCGGTCCTCTACTGTACTGGTAAGTCGCCAGCTTGTGTGGGCTTTTCTTCCGTAGTCGGCACCGTGCTGTCTATGTCTCAATTGTATGTGCCGATGAGCCCTATCCAGAGTTGGCAAACGCGTCTGTGAGCTATTTCAGCAGAGATCTAGTATCTGCGCACATGATATTCAGGGCTTAGTTTTGGGTTTTGGATGTATTACACACGGACACGCAGTCGCTATAACAGTGGAGTTCCTTTCATTTTAGCAATACATGAATCTATCATGTCGTGGCAGTGGACACCATGATGCTGTCGTTTTTTCCAATCATCCTGTGGTGTTGGGACCTGTTTTTGGAGAGAGAGAGAGAGAGAGAGAGAGAGAGAGAGAAAAAGAGAAATAGAGAGAGAAAGAGAGAGAGGGCCCCGCGATCCTTCTCCTCCTCCTGCCCCTCTTTCCTCCTCCCATGTTGGCATACCCCTCACGTGTTCCGTGGCCCAATACGAGCTCCACCGAAGGCCCCAGTGGTTGTGACCACATGGGTCCCTGACACCCATGTCGGCACACCTGTCAGACGTTTCGTGGCCCCATAGGGCCTTTGGAGGTCCCAGTGGCTGTGGCCACAGGCGTCCCCGCCACCCATTTCGGCACACCCGTCACACGTTTCGTGGCCCCATGGGGAGTTCCACCGAATGCCTCAGTGGCTGTGACCACATGCGTCCCCGCCATCCATTTCGACACACCTCTCACGTTTCGTGGGCCAGGGAACTCCATCAAAGGCCCCGGTGGCTGTGACGACATGCGCCCCCTCCATCCATGCTGGCGTATTCTGCGCACTTTTCGTGGCCCCATAGGGAACTCCACCGAAGGCCCGAGCCGTTGTAGCCACATGCGTATCTGCCACCCATTCAGGCACAACCTTCACACGTTTCGTGGCCCCATCGGGAACTCCACCGAAGGCCCCAGTAGCCGTGACAATATGCGTCCCCGCCACCCAATTCGGCACACCCCTCACACGTTTCTTGGCCCCATAGGAAGCTCCTCCGAAGGTCTCAGAGGTTGTGACCACATGCGTCCCTGGCACGCATTTTGGCACACCCCTCAAACGTTTCGTGGCCCCATAGGGAATTCTACAAAAGGCCCCAGTGGCTGTGACCACGTGCTTTCCCACCACCCATGTTGGCACACCCCTCACTCGCTTGGTGGCCCCGTAGGGAGCTCCACCGAAGGCCCTTCTTGTTGTGACCACATGCGTCCCCGCCACGCATTCGGGCACACCCCTCACACGTTTCGTGTCCCCATAGGGAGGTCCACCGAAGGCCCTAGTGGCTGTGACCCATGCGTCCCCGCTACCCATTTCGGCAGATCCATCACACGTTTCGTGGCCCCAAATGGAATTCTACAAAAGGCCCCAGTGGCTGTGACCACGTGCGTTCCCACCACCCATGTTGGCACGCCCCTCACTCGCTTGGTGGCCCCATAGGGAGCTCCACCGAAGGCCCTTCTTGTTGTGACCACTTGCGTCCCCGCCACGCATTCGGGCACACCCCTCACACGTTTTGTGTCCCCATAGGGAGGTCCACCGAAGGCCCTAGTGGCTGTGACCCCATGCGTCCCCGCTACACATTTCGGCACATCCATCACACGTTTCGTGGCCAAAAAGGGAGCTCCACCGAAGAGGATACGTACCATTGCGGTGTTCACAACTGCATGTGGTTGGGTCTTTCGCCAGGACCCTTTTGTATTTCAGTTTGCCGTCGCATCCGTTTACTGTTTTACATACGCCTCGCGCGTCACGTTGATTCTTACGTTTCACGTAATTTGCGATCGTTCGGCGTGAGGTTTTGGTTGTTGGTGGTAGTGTTGTCTGTTGGCGTGAGCAGCCGCGCCCAGGTCGTTTTCAATGGGCACATATCAGAGGGAAATTATACCATGGTGTTGATAATGCTGCTGTTGATGATGCTTTGTGAGGACGATGGAACGCTATGAAGATGGGTGACGATAGATGTTGGTTGAGGTTGACGGTGCTGCTGCTGCTGTTGATGATGATGATGGCATGATGATGGCATGATGGTGACAGCGATGATGGGTAGCTCTAGCAGTCCAACTCTCCGCTGGCGGCAGGAAGCCCGGCACATCGAGCGCTTCCGGGATTTGTACGGTGCCCTCTGCCCGGAGGCTGCCGGCGGCACCGATCGCTGTGCATGCGGCTGTCCGGCGCCCAAAGCTGGCGCTGCAGAGGGCCGTCGGGGAGCAGGCATACACTGGCCTGCGCTGACAGGGGTGAGCCGATTCCCTGTGGTATCTTGCATATTCGGGAGCCTTGTCTGTCACCAGCATCGTTGATTTTTGTTTGCGCCCGACGTGGGTGGGACGCGGATCTGGCGTGGATTGAATGCGGATTCGACGTGGACCTGTGGCGGATTCGACGTGCTTGATATGGATTCGACGCGGCCTGGCGTGATAGGACAGACGATGCCCCCCGACGATGCAACAGAGTTCTAGAGGAAGCAGGGCCGGGACCCGCGTGGTCCGTTCCGGAGTGGGCCTGCGCCCTCGGAGAGTTTTTCTCGCCTTCGGCGGAAGCCTGCCGAAGTGTGGTGCCAATCTTTGGAGTTCAGACGCGAGCGGCTCCGCGGGCGGAAACGGGCCGAAAGGCGGCAGAAGCTGGCGGGAGTGATAGCAATCGGCTTTCCGATTTTGCTTTTCAGTTGGCCAGAATGCGGGGCCCCAAGATGTACCCCCCCCGTCCTTTTTCAATGAAGAAGAAGAAGAAGAAAAATAATAATAAGAGAAAAAGGAGGGCTCAGGAGAGAGGAGGCATGGAGGTGGTACTGGTGCATGTTCAGATCCTGCTCGAGCCGACCCTCCCTCACTTCCCTCCGCTGACCCGAGTCTGCACGTAGGCCTACAATGTAGGTCAGATGGGGCTGACCCGTGGACTTCGGCCACGCAATCTAAACCAACTGGCATCTGACCGTGGACATGCTGCCGGAAGGCTGAATTTCTTCGCGCTTCGCGTATCCCCACCAGTACCACATTGCGTTTAGACTCCCACGCTTGTTCGTGGGCTTCATAGTCCGTGAGGGGCCGGCTGAAATAATCCACTCCCACGGTTCCCTTTGGCCTTGTTCTCACTGGACAATGGCCCGTCTTTGTCCGCTTGGGCACTCACTTTGGATGACTGGGACTGCAGGCCAAAGGCCCACCCCAGGTGCTCCACCCGTCGTACCGCACTCTTTCCACACTTCCTACCTACGGTGGCCCCGGTCAGGTGGAGTCGTTCCCCCCCACCTGGCGAGCACCTTCCCCCCCTCAAGTGCACCACTCTTGCAACACTCTGTTGGGTCCTCTGCGGTCACTGCCGCCACCTGGCCCACCGGCTTTGCCCCTCTCCCCTCCTCCATTATTTACCAGATTTGCGGCTATCGGCTGCGCCTCCCCCCCCCTCCTCCACGCACACTGATGTGGTCTACCACGCCACTCGGCTTCCCCCCATCGTGGCAACGTTCACGGGCATGCTCCGAGGTGGTCACACCTATCCCGCGGCGGGGTGCGGCCCGCTGGCTCCGGTGGGTGGGCCTGGGAAGGCCAGATTCCTGTTCAAGTGGTCCATCCTTTGACAGGACTGTGCCTTCACATGGCAGGCCCGTCCCTCCGGCCCCCGGCTTCGCTTGTGACATCGCCCCCTTCCTCTGGACGGACATGTTGCTCGCGTACGCCAAAGTCGCCAACGACCGTTTCCACGGTGCACGGCACACGTGGCCCACGACAGCCCAGCGGCTCTCCCATGGGCAGGTCCGCAGGCCTCCCGCTGGGTGGTGCTGCCGTGGTCCCACGCAGCGTTCCCCCCATCCATTGTGGCAAGGCAGTTGCAGGCTGGGTCTCTCACGACTAGGCTGCCGACGCCAGTCATGGTTCGACGTACCGTCTTCGAGCGCTTTAGGTGCTCTGTGAGTGAAACTTCCGTCCTTTCCCCTCCCCTCGTCGCCTCCTGCGCCTGTCTCCCCTTCTGTCCTCCTCGCCGCGTTTGGCGGTGCCTTTCTTTCCTCGGGCTCTTTGCCGCCCGCACAGCGCTCCACCTTCTCGCAGGCTTGGTCCGTGGGGGCTGGCGCCACTGTGCGACCCTCCACCGGTTTTTCCAGTCTGCTGCCGCCTTCCCGGGTCGGCTCTAATGAGGTTCATCTTGTCCCTCGCACGTGCATTGCGGCGTTGGCCTATGTGCTGTGCCTTCGTTGCCTATCGTCTCGCGTTGCGCCCCTGTCGAGATTGACCCGCTCTCTGGAACCGTCCTTGGAGCCGCAGATAAAAAAAATATCCCCACCAGTTTCCGTAGCCCCTTGGCTCAAGCCATCTCGGCTCGAGCACGCCCCCCTTTCAGGTGCGCGCCTGCCGGGACTGCTACTTCTCGGCCGCGATGGCTCTGCGTTCGTGGGACTGGAGCGGCCGCGCTGCCGCAGGCTCTTCCAGCCGCTGGCAGCAGGCAGGAGAGCAATGGGGCCGACGGCGCCCCTCTGACCAGTGGGCGGAGGCCGCAGCTTCCCTCGGCGGGGCGGCGCCGCGGCCGAGGGCCGCCTGGCAGGCCGCCGCAGGCTGGCCGCCTCCAGAGGCCGCCGGCCGGCCGCCGACGCGGGCGGGCCGCGGTGCAGACTACGCACCTCAGGCGCAGTCCCTTGAGGCTGCCTCGGCACGACGCAGACGGCAGCGTGGTGCGGCTGCCCAGCGTTGGAGGGAGGAGCAGCTGCCTCTCCACGGTGCCGCCGGCGCCGCCGGCGCCGCGGGCGCCGGGCGCGACGGCGCCGCGGGCGCCGCTGGGGCCGGCGCCGCGGGTTCGGTGGCTGGCGCCGCCGCCGCCGCCCTTGCGGCCGCCGGCGCTGCGGCTGCCGCCGCCGCCGCCGCCGCCGTGGCGGAGGCGGCCGCCGCGGCGGCCGCGGGTCACGCGGCCGGCGCCGCGGCCGCCGTGGCCCGCGCGGCCGCGCTTGGGCCCGCCGCGGCCGGGCGGCAGCAGCAGCAGCCGCTGCGCCTGCGCCTGCAGGAGCAGCAGCAGCGGCAGCAGCGACAGCAGCAGCAACAACAGCCGCAGCAGCAGCGGCAGCAGCAGCAGCCGCAGCAGCAGTACCTGCAGCAGCAGCAGCAGCTGCAGCAACTGCAGCAGCAACAGCAGCAACAGCAGCAGCCGCAGCAGCAGGGCAGCAGCAGCAGCAGCAACAGCAGCAGCAGCAGCAGCAGCAGCAGCAGCAGCAACATAACCCAGCAGCTGCAGCAGCAGCAGCAGCAGCAGCCGCAGCAGCGGCAGCAAGAGCAGCAGAACCCGCAACCGCAGCCGCAGCAGCAGCTACAGGTGCTGCAGCAGCAGAAAAACACAGGGGAAGGGAACGGCGCGGGTCAGAAGGAGGTACCCCTGCTCCCTGACGCCCTTCTGGGCACCCCTGACGGCCAGCAGACTGGGCAAGAAGACGCAGGCGAAGAGTCTTCCAGCACTCTTGCGGCAGCCAGCGGCAACCCTGGGCGAACAGAGACTCGCAACAGCTCAGACGGCCGTCAGCGGCACCCCTGGTGACGAGGGCCCCACAACACCTGAAGACACTCCCTCCGAAGGTCACAAGGAGGTACCCTTGCCCCCTCAGCAGCAGCAGCATGGCAGGGAAGAGGAGAGTGGGGCCACGGCGGAATGGGCGGAAGCGGCGGAGGCCGCGGAGTACGGGGGCCCGAAGCGACGGAGGCGTTTGAAGGTGCGGAAGTGGCACGAGCCGTCACCCGTGTCCCTGGAGCAGAACCGGGCGGGCAGGGGTTGGCCCCCGAAAGCGCGGGCGACAGCCGCAGCAGTCCGCTGGGCGAGATCCTGGACCAGCAGGGCCTCGCCTGCCACATCGTGCCACCCCCACCTTCTCCACAAAATAAGCAGACCGCCAGCAGTCCGCTGGGGGCGCCACAGACCCGACAGGGGGGCCACGGACCAGCCGTTCAGATGCAGGACATCGAAGCCATCCGCCGGCTCGTCGGGAGAAACCCCTTCGCGCTTATTCGCCCCCCTTCCCCTGCCAGTGAACCCGCTGTAACGGGCGACGAACCTCGGGCGCTCCCTCCAGACGCCCAGGGCGCGACTGACTAAGAATTTTGTGCTCTGGCAACGGAAGCGGTGTCGCCGTGCGTGCGCGCTCCTGGCGCGACCAGCGGCGCCCCCGAGACCGGCGAGAGCCCCGCGTTGACCGAAGGGGGCGCGCCCGTGAGCGACGGCGGGCACGGGCCCGAAGGCGGATGCCAGCGAAAGGGGCCGCTCCCCGCGCGCCGCAGGGCAGCGCCCGCCAGGGCTGCCGGAGGCGACCCGGCCCCTGCCTGGCGGCCAACTATGTGGCCCGCATCTCCCCGCAGGGCCCTGCCAGGCGTGCAGCTGGAATTGTCGCGAGCAGATTGCGAGCCCTCTGGCCAGGACAGCGGGGCCGGTTCGCCAGAGACTTGCGGCCAGAGCACGCGGCAGCGCCAATGGCCAGAGCCGCGCCAATGGCCAGAGCCCTCAGACCCCGACACGGGACAGCAGCTGTACAAAGCAAAGATCGACAACATCCAGTGGGGCCTTCCCGGGGAGACACCCGGCGAGGTGACGGGGCGGCTCCAAGTCACCCTGGGGGCAATGCTCACAGGCACCTGGCGCGCTTTCGCCAAGCAGCAGGCCGTGCCTGGCAGCAGCAAAGGCGCGCTCGACCCGCTTCGGCGCGACCCGCAAACCTGCCTTCGCTTCCTGGACTCCTTTCGCAGCCACAAGTGCGACGTGCGGGCCGTCAGCGGCGCGCTGGGCCTTGGCGTCGACTGGGCTCGGCTGCGGCATCAGCGCCCGGGTCGAAGCGGCGGAGCGAGCAGGGGTCACCATGCGGCAAAGGGCCACCCGGACACCCGCGCACCCAGGAAGGGCCAAAAACAGTGGCTGGTCGTCTCCCCGCAGTAGCCGTTGCGGCCCCACGTCGTGGCCCCGCACTGGCTGTGAAGGATCCCGGGTGTTCCTGTCCAGCGGCCATATCCCTGGGTGCCCGTCCCGTCGCCCCCCCCGGCGGGGGGCCCGCGGGGCTCAAGGTGCCCTGCGTCCCGGTGCTGTCGGCCAAGGATTGTCTGCCTCCCCCCCCGTGCTCGCCCTCTCCTCACTTGTCTTCGCCCAACCCGGTGCGGGTGTTTCCGCGACCCTGGATTCACGCGAGGAGCAGCTGAGACTTACGGGCACGGCACCTCCTCCAATTCTTCAGCCGCGGTCAGCGGCTCCTTGGGGGTCCTTGGCGCGTCGGGCTTCGGGCTGGCAGCGCCGCCCCCTGCGTGTCAGTCCACTGGCTGCTGCCTGCCCACTTTGGACCACGCCAGCAGTGGGAGATCGGCCGTTCGGTATTGCTCTCCTCTCAGCGGCGGTATGCTGCGCCCCCGGATGCCCCGTCCAGCCCTCAGCGGGGCTGGCTGCCCACTCTGGGCCCCTCCAGCCTGCCCCCCGCGGGGGCTCAAGGTGTTCTGGCATCCCGGTGCTGTCCGCCAGGCCGTCGTCCGCCTCCCCCCGTGGCCGCCCCGCGGGAACTCAGGGTGCTCTTGCATCCCGGTGTGGTCTGACAGGGGCCCCTGCCGCCTCCCTCCGTGGGTGCTCCGTCTTCACCCAGCCAAGAGCGGCGGTTGCCGCGACCCTGGATCCACGTGGGGAACAGCTGGGACTGAGGGCACGACGCCCCTTCTGTACACTTGAGCAGCGGTTTGTCGCTCTACAGGCTCACAAAAATCAGCGGCGGTGAGCTGCGACCCTGGAGGACCACTACGCGACCCCGGATGCACGCGGGGGGCTGCCGAGGCTACGGGCCCGGGGCCTCCCACGGGGGCTCAAGGTACTCCTGCATCCCGGTGCTGGCGGCCAAGGGCCGTCACTCGCCCCCCCCGTGCGCGCTCCGTCTTCATTCCACCCAGGGCACGCCTCCCCCCGCCCTCCCCCCCGTGCGCGCTCGGCGTTGCCGCGTCCCTGGGTCCATGCGGGGAGCTGCAAAGGCTTCGAGCGCGAGACATCCCGCGGGTGCTCAAGGTACTCCTCGCGGGGAGTAGCAGAGACTACAGACACGAGGCATCCCTCGGGGGCACAGGGTATGTTTCTTCCCGGTGCCGTCTGACAAGGGCCGTCGTGAGGGGCGAGGTGCGAGCTGGACGTAGTGAGCTACAGCGCGGGGATCAGCGCGCGCGTGCGCCAGGGGTGAGCAATGGCAACTCGCACTGTCGCTACTCAGTGGGTGTCCGAGGTTGAGTTGGAGCGCAATGTTGTCAGCTACGACGCTGGAATCAGTGTGTCAGGAAAACGGGGAATGGCAACGTGCTCTGGCGCCATTGCCGGTATGTGGGAAGCTAAGTTGGAGCCCGCTGTCATCAGTTGCAGCGCTGGGATCAGGTGCGAGAAGAGTGGACGCTGGCAGCAGGCCCTGTCGCTGCCCAGCAAAATGCGGCAGGCGGCATTGGAGCCCAACGTGATCATTTGCAGCAGTGGGATCAGAGTGTGCGTGAAAGGCGGACAATGGCAGCAGGCACTGTCCCAGCTCGGCGGGTGTTGTGCCGCGAAGTTGGAGACAGACGCCATCGGCACAACGTTGCGATCAGCACGTGCGAGACAGGCGGCCAGTGGCAGCAGGCACTGTCGCTGCTCAGCGAGAATTGAGAGGCGAAGTCTGGCCAGAAGTCATCAGGTACATCGCTGGCAGTAGCACGTGCGAGAAAGATATCAGTGGCCTCGGGCTCCATGTCCGCTCCGCGAGTGTCCAACGTAAAGCTGGTGTCCAACGTAATCAGCTCCAACGCTGGGGTCGGGCGTGCGAGAAAGGCGGGCAGTGGCATCGGCTCTGTCGCTGCGCAGCGAGTGGTGGATGGCGACGCTGCAGCCGTGCACTTTCAGCTACATTCCCGAGATCAGCGCGCGTGGGAAGGTCGGGCAGTGGGTGCAGGCCCTGTCGCTCCTCAGCGAATGCGACGGGCAAAGTTTGAGACAGACGGCTTCAGCTGCAACGCTGGGTCAGCACTCAACTCAGCCCGAGGTCCGCGGAGAGGCTCCCACCCGTCCCTCGGCGCCTTGACCTTCGAAGGACCCACCCAATATTTCTCTGACCTGAGCGGCGATCAGCTGCGACCCCGGAGGACCAACCACTTCCCCTATCCCACGGGTGCGGGGGCCTGACCGAGGAGAGGGGCGGCTTTCCCACCCGCCTCTCTCCTTGGGGGCCTGGCGGGTGTCTCAGCGCGTGTGGCGGAGGCTGGAAGTGGCATCGCACACTACTCTTACACAGAGGGCTGCGGCAAGCCTTTTCTCGCCGCCGTGCAGGCGGGGGGGATGCTGTGGCACACTTCCTGCCCTGGGGCAGGAAGTGGGCCACAGCCACCCGCCCGTCTGCCTGGCGGTGAGCGCGACCTTGCCTGGTCACATCTCTGTCAAATACAGACTCATGCGGCGATCAGCTGCGACCCCGGAGGACCAACCACCCCCACTGTTATGTCACACTACAGATTCACACCAGCGGTGGTTTGCTGCGACCCTGGAGGGCCAACAATCGATACTATTTGCTTTTGAGCGGCGATCAGCTGCGACCCTGGAGGACCCAAGAGAATGACCGTGGCCCCTGGCCCACGGATTCGGGTCTAGGCCGAGGGGGGGGGGGCGTTACTTCCCCTCGCCTCCCCCTTCTCGGGCCAGGCGGGCGCCCCCCGCCCTTGGCCCAGGGGCCCGCCAGACGTGGTGTCAGACGTCTGTGTGGTTGCCCCCCCCTCCCAGGGCCGCCCGTGTTCCTCGCTGCCCGTGGTCTGGCTCATCGCTCTCAGCGGCGGCTAGCTGCGACCCTGGAGGACCACGTGGTGTGTGTTGGCGTTCCCCGGGTCTTGGGCGGAAGTGCCGAGCGGCGGACTGGGCCAGACTTTGCCCCCTGGCCCTCGAGTCTACCACAGTGCAGCTCCCCCAGGCGCATCGCCCTATGACATCGGCACGCCCCCTCGCACAGGCGCCGCGTGCCCCGGGAGGTGCAGCCCGTTC
>CAUYUJ010002858.1:15000-27500 GCA_963575745.1 Prorocentrum cordatum | reverse complement strand
CTGATGGTGTGGCCTGCCTGGGCGCGAGTCGAGCGACTGCCGCGTGAAGCTGGCTGACGGCAAGGGCGGCAAGTGCAATGGGAAGGGCGGCGGAGGTAAGGATCACAAGGGCAAGGTAAGGTCCGACCAAGGGTGGTAAGCACAGAGGCGGCAGCTGGGGCTCCGACGCGTTCGACCAGAGTGGATGTCAGGCAGGCAGTCCGACTAGATAACCAGACGTGGAATGATGGCCGATCTTCGTTACCATTGTCAGCGTGCAAAGTTGGGGTGATGAGTCGCGAGGCTGGAAACTTCGAGGTTTGCACCCGAGAGCTCGACGGCGTAGACGCCCAGAAGGACCACGGAAGATGGCATCGATTCACGTTTGATTCAGGAGCTGCCGTGACGATGTTCCCCGTCGAACGAGCCGATTGCGACGAGGGGCCTTCTACCTGAAATTTACCAGCCGTTGGTGTCGGCGAGCCAAGTGCACGGTGCTGGGAGAGCGACCTTGTTGACGAGAGGAGGTGGGTACATCCTCCCCGGCAACTCGGACGTCATCAGGCGCGTCAGCGAGATGATTGAGGAGGTGGTTTGGTATGAGAAGGGCGCCTTTTCCCCTGCGCGTGGAGAATGGCGCCTGCATCGGCTGCGTCAAGAAAGAAGTAGGAGCTGCGAGCGGTGAGCGTGTTGTTCGGTTTGAAGGTGTGCCTGGAGGCGGAGGTGATTTCTGTCCGTCTGTTGATGGGTCTAGTCTGGGCCCGCGCTGGCAGGCTCGCCCGTGGGGCCGGAAATGCTTGGCGCCTGGGCTGAGAGCCCAGGCCGGGCGCCAGGTGCGAGACCAGACGATGGCCAGGAGGAGTTGCAGGCGCCCGCGGCGGCGCCGCCGCGAGTGGAGCAAATCTTCAGGGGGCCGAGTCAGATGGAGACTGAGACCCACGTCGCGTGTGGGCACACTGCTTTCCGCTCATGGTGCAAGAAGTGCGTCATGGCGGCAGGTTGCGGCGACCAGCGCGCTCAAGCAGCAGGGGGTCGCGAGAGCGAGGGTCCGGTCGCCGGCGTCGACTTTGCGTTCGTCGGTGTGAAAGTGGACATAATTTAGGATTCAGACTCAATCCCGATCTCGGTGGCCGCTGCGCGCCTCTACAAGGTGAAGGGGGCGACCGCCGTGAAGGACAGGACTGCGTCGGATTTCGTGGTCAAGTGGCTCGCGGGCCTGCTCGACCGCCTGCGCCGCCGGCGCATCCAGTTCAGGGCGACGGCGAGGCGAGCGTCTGTGCGGTCAAGAATGCCGTGATACAGTGGGCGCGCAGATCGAGCGCGCGCAGGTGGGGCGCCAAGGGCGAACGCAAGCGGAAAGAAGACGTGGGGCAGACGGCCAAGGAGGTGAAGCGGAACATCAGGGAAACTGATTTGCTTTGCAGCGCCACCTGGGCTGTGAGATTGCCGTGGGCCATCCGATCATCGGGTGGCTTCCTCCATTCGCAGCTGATTCGATCGCCGAGTTCAGGATTGGCGTCGACGGCTTGACTGGCGAGGCGAGGAGGAGCGGACGACCTTGGAGGAAGTTCGTGGCGCCGTTTGGGGGGCGTGTGTGTTTCCGGCCGCGTGGCATAGGAGATGCTGGCAGTACCCTGGCACCCAAGATGCGTCCTGGGCGCTTTGTGGGATATCATCTGGGGACTGGAACATTGCTTATCATGGCGCGCGCTGGTGTTGGCGGAGCTCAAGGCTTCAAGAGATTGCCCGAGGCTCAGGCGCGGGCAGTCGAGCGCTGGGGCCAGCTGCAGGGGTTGCCTTGGCAGTTCTCGCCTGATGTGGAGCTGGCAGGCCCTCGCGGGCCTTTGCATCTGCCTATTCAAAGACAGGGGGAGCACGACGTGGCCATCAGGAAGAGCTACGTGCTCAAGAGGGGCTTCGAGAAGTACGGTCAGACGCCTGGATGCCCCATCTGTCTCAAGTTGATGGCCGGTGGTTCGGCGAGGGCGACCTATTCGCAGGCGTGCCCTGGCCGGATCGCTGAGGGGTTGCTGAATGGCGAGGCCAGTCGTGTTCGACTGGTGGAGCACCATTTTCGCATGTGTGTTCGAGGAGAAGCGCAGGAAAGCGGTGCAGGACAGGGTGCGCCGACAGACGCCGCCGCCGAGGGCAGCGGAAGGGTCGCGGAAGGAGCCGGGCCAGTGCTGGTTCCAGCTGCACCAGTTCGGGCGGCAGCTGGGGGCGGAGTGGACCAACGCAGGATGGGCGCGGAGCACATGGGAGCTCGCGAGCGAGTTGCGCTTGAGCCGCGAGGGCGAGATCGACCAGCTCAGCCGCGAGCCGCTTCGACGCCGGGTCGGAAGCGGGCAGCGAGTGCAGAGCCAGGCCAGGTCAGGATGGCCGTGGGCGGCGAACCAGCGGACGCGCCGCGGCAGGCGGGGGCTGGGGCCGCATCCAGTAGTTCAGG
Source organism: Prorocentrum cordatum (assembly GCA_963575745.1). Lineage (NCBI taxonomy): Eukaryota > Dinophyceae > Prorocentrales > Prorocentraceae > Prorocentrum > Prorocentrum cordatum. Next base: position 25,075 of record CAUYUJ010002858.1, on the reverse strand, counting down.
CTCAGTGGCTGCAGCCCCGCGTCCAGAGGGGGCTGGGCGTTTAGGCGACGTGGGGGATCTGGTCGGGCCAGCGGTGTCAGCTGGCAGCAACGTGGACTTGGGCTCCTTCGGCGTGGTCAAGGGCCAGAAGTACTGGGATATCTCGGTGGTGGTGAGCACCGTGGACATGCTCGGCGACGACGAGATGACGCGTGACGAGATGAATGAGGTAGCGAAGACGCTGACAGAGATGAGCGGAGCTGACCTTGCGGAGATCTACTCCCCTGAGCGGTTCAAGCAAAGGGCGTTTGGGCTTGGCCGGACGGCCAGGCTCGCAGCATATTTCACCAGTGGGTGTTTTTTTTGACGAGAGGCAGCGCAGAACGTGTATGGATCAGTTGGATAGGGAGAGCCCGTTACTCACGAAGGTATGGGCTCCCTGCGCCATCTTCTGCTCGGTCCGAGCGCTAAGCAACGGCGAGCGGGATCCAGAGGTCGCGGCGCAGGAGATCCCAGAGTGCAAGACGCACCTGGAGTTTTCCATGCAAGTATGCGAACGAAGGTATCGACGGGGTGCTGTCTTTCTTTGCGAACACCCGTGGGCGGCTTCATCATGGGATCGACCCTGGGTGCAGCGCGTTCGTGCCCCACCTGGAGGTTGCGCGGTGCGAGGTCCTATGTGCCCATGGGGCTTGCGTCCCATCGATCCGATGGGCGCATGGCGTTTGTCCGCAAGGAGACTGGCTGGATGGCGAATTCGAGAATCTTGGCTGCGATACTGGAGGGCGAGTGCCAATGTCCTTGGGAAGGTGGAGAGCTGTACCGACATGTTTACTTGATTGGAGACAGACGTGCACGAGCAACACAAAAGTTTCCCAAGCAGCTGGTGAAGGCGATCCTGAAGGGACTTCGTGAAGAGCTTCGTCTACGAGAGTCACTGAGCGAGCTGGCTGAGTTTACTGCTGGACCTTCGCCGCACGAGCTGGATATCGACCAGGAGGCGGCAGCATGCGTGGACGACGTGCGCGGTGGCTTCCTGGACCTGCAGCGTATGAGAGAGGTGAAGCGTGAACCGTTGGAGTGGCGCAGGAGTCGAGACGTCTGTACCAAAGTACCCAGACGCGAAATGGAGTTGGAAGGAGGTCGACCGATCAACATGCGGTGGGTAGACACCAACAAAAGTGACCAGGAACGGCCGCTATACCGCTCGAGGCTGGTGGCGACAAAGATGAAGATGCGACGACGTGCTGAAGGTCTGGATCCTCCTACGAAGGACCTTTTCTCGGGCGCGCCGCCGGTGGAGGCGTTCAAGGCACTGGTTAATTAGCTTGTTCGCGAGAGGACGTACGAGCAGTATGGCAATGCATCGCCAAGAGAGATCGTGTACAAGTTCCACGGAGGAGGAGGAAAAGGATGAGGCAACTGATGCAGAGGAGGAGTAGGATTTGGATGAGGATGAGGATGAGGATGCGGATGGAGATGCTGATGATGCTGATGACGATGACGATGACGATGATGATGCTGATGATGATGATGATGATGACGATGATGATGATGATGATGATGATGATGATGATGATGATGATGATGATGATGATGATGATGATGATGATGATGATGATGAGGATGCTGATGCTGATGCTGATGCTGATGCTGATGCTGATGCTGATGCTGATGCTGATGGCGATGATGCTGATCATGATGATGAGGAGGAGGAGGAGGAAGAGGAGGTTCGAGGAAAAGGATCGAAGAGGAGGGTCGATGAGGGCGACGCGGCGCTGGTCGCGCGTCCCGCAGGTCGTGGTGCCGGACGTGGTCTGGAGCAGGACGCGGCCGCGCGTGCTGACGATGGGGTGGCTCAGCGGGCGGAAGGCGCGGCAGCTGAATGCCCAGGACGGGCGGGGCCACTTGAAGAGGGGAAGGGATGGGGAGGGGGGGCGGGGGGAGCAGGGTGCCTAGACCCCGTCGCGTCGTGACAAGAATCAACGGACACGTTTTTGTTTGTTTGTTCCCAGCAGCCTGTGTTGTTGGGTACTCGTTTTTAAATGACTGCGCCCCGCGTCCGTCCCCTCTCCTCTCCTCCTCTCTCCCCTCCTTCCTCCTCCCATCCCTTCTTCTGCTCTGCAGATGCCCTCCTCTCATTACCATCATGCGTACCCGAACGTGGTTCGGCACACCCCTTGCACATGTCGTGGCCCCATAAGGGGGACTCCACCGCAGGCCCCAGCGGTAGGATCTGCATGGCGTACCCGCATCCGATATCGACACACCACTCACGCGTTCCGTGGCCCCGGAGAGAGGTCCACCGAAGGTCCCAGCGGCTGGGTCCGCATGGCGCACCCGCAACTGATTCAGCATACCCCTCGCATGTTTCGTGGCCTCAAGGGAGCTCCACCGAAGGCTCCAGCGGCTGGGTCCGCGAGGCGTACCCGCACCCGATTCGGCACACCCCTCACACGTTTCGTGGCCCTATAAGGGAGCTCCACCCGAGGCGCCAGCGGCAGGGTCCGCATGGTGTACCCGCGCCCCAGTCAGCACGGAATGTCCACCGAATGCCCCAGTGGCAGGGTCTGCATGGCGTACCCGCGCCCGATTCAGCACCCTTTTACAAGTTTCGTGGCCCCTGAGGGAGGTCCACCGCAGGCCCCAGCGGCAGGGTGTCCATGGCGTACCCGGACCCGAGTCGGTACACCCTTCACACGTTTCGTGGCCCCATAGGGAGCTCCACCGAATGCCCCAGCAGCAGGGTCCGTACTTCATGTCGGCACACCCCTCACACCTCGCCCCTGCTTCTTCTGACTTGCCTCGCGGTACTCGCAGTTTCATATTGTTGGTCCCTTCGCCAGGATAACTGTTTCTTTTGTATTCGTGCTCATAGAGCCTGCGTCGGGCCCCAGGATCATCAAAAAGCGACTCCCATTGAAAAGCTGGTCCCCTGGAATGCGTCGAGACCTCCGGGGCAGGGGATGGCGTGGGATCGGGGGCGTCCAAAATTCGGGGGGGGGGGTCGGCTCGAGGTCAAAGTCTCAAAGTTTTTCGGACATCTTCATGGGCTCTCGGCGGTGTTCTGCCCTCGGGAGGTGCTCCCTCCTCCTCCTCCTCCTCCTCTTCCTCCTCCCTTTCCTCACCCCTCCTCCCCCTCCTCCCCCTCCTCCTCCTCCTCCTCCTCCTCCTCCTCCTCCTCCTCCTCCTCCTCCTCCTCCTCCTCCCAGCTGTCCGCTGCGCCTCGTCGAGAGCCTTCCCGGCGGTGCTCGGATGGTCCCGAACGGCCGCCAGAGGCCCGACCTGCGGCCCGACATCCGCCAGGCGCCGAAGAGGGGGGGGGTGAAGGAGGAGGAGGAGGAGGGGGAGGAGGAGGAGGGGGAGGAGGAGGAGGGGGAGAGGAGGAGGAGGAGGAGGAGGAGGACGAGGCGGAGGAGGAGGAGGAGGAGGAGAGGAGGAGGAGGAGGAGGAGGAGGAGGAGGAGGAGGAGGGTGGGGTGGATGTCATGACCGGGGCCATCTATGCCCCTCCAGACTTACTGACCCCCCCTCTCCTTTCAGCACGCCTCCTGGCCCCCGTCCTGGGCCGCGTGCGCGCCTCGGGCCACGGCCTGCTGCCCCCCTCCTGGAGCTCCCCCTCCGACACGCCCCCGAGGGTGGCGAGGCAGGGCGGGGACGGAGCAGGGCGAGGAGCCGGCGCAAGGCGAGTGGATTAGCGACGGCTTTCGGCTCCGTGCAGAGCTGGCGCGCTCCGTCGCCAGATCAGGCGGCACCGGCCTCGCGTGTCGGGGGTACCTTCCACGATCCGTGGATCTGGCGTCCACGCGCCAGATCCACGGATCCCTAATCCGTGTCAGTGTGCGCCCGGTAGCGGCCAGGCGGGCGCCTAAACCCAGGGAGGTGTTCCCACCCGATGCTGCCCTTTACGGGCCATTGCGATGTAGCATGATGTGTGGGGGAACCCCTTGGGAGGAGAAGGAGGGATTAGCAGCGGAGTAGCGTGGGAAGGGGGTGGGTAACGGGAACAGGGGAACAGGGGCACGGGGAGGATAAGGAGGAGTAGCAGCATGAGGGCGAGGGGAGTGGGAGCGAGGAGAGAGGGGCGGGGGGCGGGGCAGGAGGGATGGGAAGGAGGGCGACAGATGGGGGAGGAAGAGGGGAAGCGGAGGGGGACGGGAGGGAAGGGGGAGGGGTAGTGACACGAGGGTGCCAAGGACGACTGGAGCGACGCAGGAGACACGATGGCGGGGTCGGGGGCGGGATTCGACAGGGAACTTGTGAGCGCGAAGCGTTCGTGGGTGGCGCACCGAGGATAGGTACCGTGCAGCCTGGGGCTCTATCCAAGGGGATTCCACCCACCACCAGCTCGTTCTCTTGTGAAGTGGTACTCATTGAGGCGATCAGCACTGCTGCGTGTCCTGATTCGAGGCGCGCGCATCAAGCCTCTTGGCTGGCCTTGAGAGCGCCTCGCCCACGGTCCGCTGGGGCGCCCCAGACGTGGAGTGCAGGCGTTCTCAGGTTGCCGGATGCCAGGATCGGCGGTGGTGTTTTTCCCTGTGAGGGCTCCGGCCCAGGGTTCTCTTTCGGTCTGCGGGCCAAAGGCTTTCCACCAGAAGGATGCCGAGCAGCAGGCGTCGGAATTGGACACGTCAGAGTGCGCGTTTTGAGAGGGGGGGCTCCAACAGGAGTCTCGGCACGCGTGCGTTCGACAAGTGCGTTTACGCGTTTCTGGCCACGCCGGGGCCGCAGGCGAGGGACCCAACTGAGCCCGCCAGAGTTGGAAAACGCAAGCGGAGGGGGGGTTTCCAACATGCGTCCAGGCACGCGCGCGTTCGGCACGTGCTTTTCGATTTTTCTGGCCACGGCGGGGCCGCAGGGGAGGCATCCGACTCAGCCCGCCAGCTTGTGCGCGGAGGGAGGGCCCAACGTGCGCCTGGCGCGTGCGCGCGGGGCACGTCTTTTCACGCGTCCACGGCCCCCAGCGAGGGGCCCAACTTAGCCCGCCGGATTTTGAAACGTGACACTACGTGCGCGGAGGGGGGACCCAACATGCGCCTGGCGCGTGCGCGTTGCGCACGTACTTTCACGTGTCCACGGCTCCACAAAGTCTGTGCGCGCGGGGGGGGAGCCCCACATGCGTCTCGGTCGTGCGCGCGGGGCATGTGTTTTCACGTGTTCAGCATCCCCAGGGGGGGACCCAACTTGAGCGCGGGGGGGACGCAACATGCGCCTGGCGCCTGCGCGCGGGGCACGTGTTTTCAGGTGTCCACGGCCCCCAGGGGGGGGGCCAATTGGAGCTCGCCGGATGGGGAGGGCCCAACATGTGCATGGCGTGTGCTCGCGGGGGGCACGTATTTTCACGTGTCCGCGGCCCCCGTCAAAGTATGTGCGCGGAGGGGGGGGGGGGCCCACCATGGGTGGGCTCAACTTGGGCGCGGGTGGGGACCCCCCATGCGCCTGGCGCGTGCGCGCGGGGGCACGTGTTTTCGCGTGTCCGCGGGGCGTGCGCGCGGGGCACGTACTTTCACGCGTCCGCGGCCCCCATGAAGACGTGTGCGCGGCGCGTGCGCGCGGGGCCCGCACTTTCACACGTCTGCCGCTCCCGAGGGGGGGCAACTCAACTTGGGCGCGTGGGGGGCCCAGCATGCGCCTGGAGCGTGCACGCGGGGTATTCGTTTTCACGCCATCAGGGCCGCCAGGGGGGGACCCAGCTTGGGCGCGCCGGATTCTGTACACGCTGTCTCCAACCTAACATACTGCGCCAAGCAGGCACTCTCTGCCGAACGCAATGCACGACAGAAGCTTGGAGACGAGACTGAAAGTCTTCTTGCACAGAATTGGCCTCAGTAGTCGCTTGTGGGAGGACGTTGTACAACCGGATAGCGTGGAGGGGAGGGACCCAGCAGGCGCCTGGCGCCTGCGTGCGGGGACGTGCTTTCGGGTGCCGACGGCCCGCAGGGGGGGACTCAACCTGGGCCCGCGGGAGCCTTTATACACGCGAGAGTGCTGGCGTCCAGGGGGGAGTCCAACTGGAAGCGCGCCCGATTCTTGACGCGTGAAAATACGGGCGCGGAGGGGGGCGATTTAACCTGCGCCTGGCGCGTGCGCGCGGGGCACGTGTTTTCACGCGTCCACGGCCTCCAGGGGGGGGCCCCAACGCGGTCGCGCCGGATGCTTCACGCCCGAAATTGCGAGCGTGCGGGGGGGAGCCAATGTGGGCGCGCCAGATTCCCGACAAGATACGTGCGCGGAGGGGGGGATCTAGCATGCGCATGGCGATTGCGCGCGGGGTCATGTATTTTTTACGTCTTCGCGGCCTCCAGGGGGTGACCCAACTTGGGCGCGTCGGATTCTTGACAAGTGACTCCGTGCGTTATGCACCTGGCGCGCGAGCGGGTTAGGTATTTTTGCTCGTCCACAGCCTCCAGAGGGGGACCCAACTTGGGCGCGTCGGATTCTTGACAAGTGACAACACGTGCGCGGAGGGGGCCAACATGCGCCCGGCGCGCGCGCGGGTCACGTAGTTTTGCGCGTCCACTTCCTCCAGGGGGGGCGTAATTTGGGCGCGCCAGATTCTTGTCACGTGAAAGTGCGTGCGCGGAGGGGGGGGGGCCGAGCATGCGCTTGGCGCGCGCGCGGGGCAAGTATTTTCACGTGTCCACGGCCCCCAGATTCTCTGCACGTGAGAATCAAGTGCGCGGAGGGGGGGGCCAACCTGCGCCTGGCGCGTGCGCGCGGGGCACGGATTTTTAGGTGTCCGCGCTTCCCAGGGGGGACCAAACCTGGTCGCGTCGGATTCTTCACATGTGCACAGGCGTTGCCGTGCAGGAGGGAAATGGCGGTAGGGAGGAGGAGTGTGGAGGCAGGATTAAGATGACGAGGAAAAGGAAGGAGGAAGCAGGAGGTAGGAAGCAGGAATGAGGAGGGAGGAAGAGGAGGATGAGGAGGAGGAGGGGGAGGAGGAGGAGAAGGAGCAGGAGGATGAGGAGGAGGAGGAGGAGGAGGAGGAGGAGGAGGAGGAGGAGGAGGAGGAGGAGGAGAAGGAGGAGGATAGATTGGACGTGCAGGAGGTAGCGGTTGCAGCCAAGCAAAGGGAAGTGCTGCACGCGCGTCAGAAGAAAGTTTGGCTCAAGTTCCTTACCGGGTTCGTGGATCCCTCAAATTGTGGCCAGTTAGAGTCGCGCAGCACTCCTCCTCGCCTCGTGAAGCGGAGCATGGCTTGGGGTGATGACTAAGCCAAGTCTGTGCTAGTTTCGTCGTGCATTGGAGTCTTAAACAACCAGCAGAGTCTTCTGTGCCTTTGCTTGCCGTCGGGTGGCTTTCTCAGTTTCTGTGTGTTTGAGTTCTATTGCTAGTGGTCTTCCATTCTTTCATGTGCTTTCAACTTAAAACGACGGTCCGCCCGCCCTGTTTCTAGTTACATTTCCATTGCATTCCACATGTGATGTGAAAACCGCAAGGCCTTACAGCCGGTGCCGCCGACCCAGAAAGACGACGATGACCACGACGACGACCACGACGACAACGACAACGACGAGCTCATGACCCAGCCACAGGCTTGGGACATGGGGCGGGCGTCGGAGGGAGGCGGAGGAGGCGGAGGAGGCGGAGGAGGAGGAGGAGGAAGAGGAGGAGGAAGAGGAGGAGGAGGACAAGGAGGAGGAGGAGGAAGATGATGAGGAGGAGGAGGAGGAGGAGGAGGGACGAGGAGGTGAAAGAAGAGGAGGAGAAGAAGAGGAGGAGGAGGAGAAGGAGGAGGCGGAGGAGGAGGATCAGGAGGAGGAGGAGGAGGAGGAGGAGGAGGAGGAGGAGGAGGAGGAGGAGGAGGAGGAGAGCCGTCTGTCGCCTTGGGTGGGGGTCGCGACCCCCGAGTTCCCCCCGGGATCCAATCCTGTTCCCCCCCTCCTGCGACCTTCCCCCGGGACCACCCCACGGGTCCCTCCCAGGGATCCCCCAACGGCGGGGAATGGACGAAGGGAAGGGGCTTCCCTTCGACGTAATTGCGACAGTGTTCGATCCCACTTGTTTGTTGAATTTCCCTTCCGTACGACGACGATGATTCAAAGGAGGCTGGCGTACTTCAGTTTTGGTTGAGCTGGCCTCGCGTCGACGAGCCTCTCACACACGCCGACTGGGTCGGCGGATTTCAAATCGTCGCGCTTGCATCCTAAGAGCCACCTTGGGTACGTCAGTGTTTTTGTCAACGATGTTTTCTTCGCCGAAGCATCGTTTTGCGAACTTGCTATACGACTAACGTTCGTCTCTTTCCCAGCCCCGTTCCGTGGCGCTGACGGGTATTGCGCTCACCACTCCCTCAGGAGAAGCTTGCCATGGCCCGCGGCCCAGATGCGGGACGCCAGCGCATCCGCGGGAGGAGTGAAGAACGAGGAGGAGGGAGCAGAGGAGGAGCAAGGGTATGTGGGGGAGGAGGAGGGGTAATTATGTGGTTGAGGTCGGTCGGTGGGTCGGTCGAGGAACTCGAGTGCCTCGGTTTGCGGAGCTCTGCCTCGGGGTTGAGGGCGACAACTCAGGAGGGGAAAAAACACGCTGACATAATTAATCGCCGATCCCCAGGAAAACATGGAAAATATGGGAAGTGGGGGGGAAGACAGAAACCCAGAACATGGGAAAACATGGGGCATCTTTTTATTTGTGTGTCCTGGGGCCCCTTCAACAATGGCAACCCTCACCCCAGGGAGGAGGAGAGGGAAAAGGAGGGGGAGTTCTGCCCAGGCCCCAGCGTCGGGGTCGGAGGTCGGCTGCACTCGCCGGTGTCAAGGCCTTGCTCTCGTGCCCTGCTGACGGGCCGAAATCTGTGCCTGGTGTCGCCTCGACTTTCTTCCATCCTCGTTCTTCTTGTCCTCGGTCTTCTCATCCCAGCTCTGCCGTTTACTCCTGCTCGTCTCGTCATGTCCTCTCCTCTTTCTCCTCTTCCTCCTCCTCCTGATCGTCCTAGTTGTCCTCTTCGTCGAGGCCACCTCGCCAGCAACAGAACTGCCGGCTACTGCTACTACATTGAAGAGCGGCCTTGGGATGCAACGCCGCCCACCGCAGCTTTCTTGCACGCCCCTTGCCGGTCGGAGGATGAACCCAGGCGTCAGCAAGTGCCTACGCCCATGGGTCTGCCCGCCATAAACAACGCCTGCCACAGAGAACGCCTGAGAAAGGCCGCCCCGCCGATGCTACATTGATGGGCGGCCCTGGGTTGCAACGCTGCCAAGCGCAGCCCTGTCTCACCCCCTTTCCGCTCGGAGGAAGAACCTGTGCGATAGCGAAGCCAACGCCCGCGGGTCTGCCTGAATGCGAAAGAGCACGCTTGCCCAGCAGGCGCGAAGCCAATGCCCAAGCACGAGCTTCATTGCCAGAACTGCCAAGCCAGCATGACCCTCTTGTCAAGACGGCCCAGCCGAAGGTCCTTGTCAGCCATGCCGCAGGGTGATCCAGAGTGTCGGCGAGCCTGCACTCTCGGTTCAGTCCGAGAGTGGTCGAATTAGCCCCGACTGCCCGATGCTGATCGGGATCCGGAGCGCCGCTGCAGGGGATGAGGGGGGCCGATTCTGCCGGCGCCTGCCGGCGCCGATCCCCCTCTTGAGACGACCCGACACTGCCTGCTGTCGCACGCTGGGCGTCGCAGGCTTCCTCGCGAGCCCTGCCAGCCCAACGCCCCATTGTCCATGCCCCACAGCGAATGCAGCAGGGCGCCTGCCCGCCCTCCACGGGCGCTGGGCACCGTCAGGCGACGGGGGCCACCGTGGCGGAAGAGGAGTCCGTGGTGGCGGAGGGCGTATTGCCTCGCGACGCTGCTCGCCACGGTCGCCTCCCTCCACTCCGCCGATGCCGCCCGCGGGGCCGCCACTCCTCCGACTGCCACCGCCGTCGTGCTCCTCGCTGCTCTCCGCCTGAGGGCGAGGAGGAGGAGGAGGAGGAGGAGGAGGAGGAGGGAGGAGGAGGGGGAGGAGGGGGAGGAGGAGGAGGAGGAGGAGGAGGAGGAGGAGGAGGAGGAGGAGGGGGAGGAGGGGGAGGAGGAGGAGGATCTCGGGATGCGGGCCCGAGATGGGGCGCACCCACCTCGCACAGCTGCTGCAGGACCGTCTGGTGGCCTCGCCGATCTGTTG
>CAUYUJ010002858.1:0-10000 GCA_963575745.1 Prorocentrum cordatum | reverse complement strand
CGTCGGCTTCTGGCGATTCCCATTCCTTTTCCCTCCGCGTTGCTTCACTGCGCTGTTTAGGTGGTGGTCACCTCTCTCCTTCCTTTCTCCTTCCCTTTCTTCCTCCCCGTACCCGCCCCTCTCTTCGTCTCCCCATCCCTCCACCCCTGAATACTTTCCCTCCTCCCTCTTCGTTTCTTTTTTCTTTTCCATTTCCTTTTCCTTTTCCCTTTCCTCCTCCTCCTCCTTATCCTCCTCCTCTTCTTCCTCCTCCTTCTCCTCCCCCTTCTCCTTCTCGTCCTCCCCTTTTTTTTGCTTTCCTGTCTCTCCCCTCCACTTCTCCCTCGTCGCACTTCCGAACACTCATGCCTCGCTGGCGCTTGCTGTGGCTCACCTCCTTGTCCAAGCCCTCTGATGGTGGATTCTTCTCCCAGGAGTCTCGGTGACAGCCCTTGCGGTCGAGGACTAGACGTGGCAGTGATTTGCAGAGGGTTGTTCTCCGGTGCGCGGGAAATGGTAATGAGACGGAGGAGGATGAGGAGGAGGAGGGGGAGGAGAAGGAGGAGGATCAAGACCTGGAGCAGCAGGAGGAGATGGAGGATGATGGGGAGGCTGAGAAGCAACAGGGTCAGGAGTATGATAAGGACGAGGAGGATCATGAGGATCAGGAGGAGAAGGCGAACACATTGGAGTAAGAGGAGAAGTTGGAGGACGCGTCGGAGGAGGAGGGGAAGGGGATGTGGCGACCGTCGCCCCCGCTCCCCGCCCCACCCCCCAAACGAAGCGCCGAGGTGCGCATGGCGGCGCCCTGCCTGTCCCTGCAGCTCATGGGCGCTGGCTTCGTGCACTGCGACCCCCACGAGGCGGGCCGGGACAGCTGGAGAGACACGGCTAAGAACCCCGCCGCGGGGAATGGAGCCCGGGTCTTCCGCGCGACAAGCGGACATATTAATCATTGTATTCTAGACGCTTCTCCCAAGCCCACCAGCCCATCCAGGAACGATGCCCAGGCGAGTTGCCCTGATCAGGGATGTGGAGGAGCATACAGCTGAATGAAGGGCTGGGGAAGCCGCCGTGCCCTAAGAGGGGGAGGACGGAGCAGGAGGCGGAGGAGAAGAAGGAGGAGGAGGAGGAGGAGCAGGAGGAGGGAGGAGAAGGAGGAGGAGGAGGAGGAGGAGGATGAGGGGAGGGGAGGGTAGGGGGAAGGGGGGAGGAGAGAGGGGGGAAGAGGGAGGAGGAGGAATAAGCGGATGAGGAAGAGAAGGAGGAGGATGATGATGATGATGAGGAGGAGGAGGAGGAGGAGGAGGAGGAACAAGTGGAGGAGGAACAGGAGGAGGAGGAGGAGAAGGAGGAGCAGGAGGAGGAGGAGAAGGAGGAGGAGGAGGATGGAGGAGGAGGAATAGGGCGAACAGAAAATCCAGAGGCCTCTTGGATGTCTCTCGGAGTCTCTTCGGATGCGTCTTGGAAGTTTCTGTGGGTCCACTCGGGGCATCTTGGGGGCCCTCTTGGCGGTCGCAGGGGCCTCGTGGAGCGTCTTGGTTGCCTCGGGAGAGCCTCTTAGGGCCACTTGGGGTCTCTTGGGAGTCTGTTGGGTACCTCTTGGGGCCTCCTGGGCGCCTTTTGGGGCCCTCTTGGGGCCGTCGTGGGGCACGCTTGGAAGCCTTGGGGGCCATGTTGGGGTCATCTTGGAAGAAATCGATCAAACGACGGGGGGGGGCTCAATTAGGGTTCCCCCCCCCCCCCCCCCAGAGCCAACATGGGCCCAAAATCTTTGTAACTTCAGTGGTTTGTGAATTCTCGCCGAGGCCTTCTTGGACGCTCCAATGGGTCGCGACCCTCCAGTCCCGTTCCAGGGGGGGGGGGGTATGGGGGGAGGGGTCACATTCCCGGCCTCAACGCCGCAAGCTGTCTCGCTCGCTCCCACCCGCCCTCCCATGACATAAGTAGCACCTGAGTCTCAGCATAGGTGGGGGCGACCATCGACAACCGTCGGGAACCAGTGCAGCCGCCAGCCAGGTGCGTGACGCCGCGAGGTGCGCCGCACATGCCAGCTGCGCCTCGAGCGCCAGATGCACCACATTGGGCAGTGTGCCACCATCTCTGTCAAAAGCCAATGGGCAGTCACGGCGGGTCTGCCAGCATTGTGAATTGTGTTTGTGTGTATACACGCGGAATCATGTTGCATTTGTTTTTGACAGGGATGGTGGGCTTGCACACAGGAGGCAATATGCTGGCCCTTCCGCCGTCCCTGCCAAGAATCAATGCAAACCGGTTGCGGGGCGCCCGCGCATGATTCAGCTTTTGGTGCACATCGCGTATCGTTTTCCCCACATGTTTAGTTGGGTATTTGTGTTCTTCCCACCCGCGTCCCACCCGCGAATATCACACACCTCATCTTCCCCTTCTCCCTCTCCTTCTCACTTGCGCTCGCGCGCGCATCATGCGCAAACGAGCAGGCGACCCGACGCGCACACAAAGGCACATACACACATCACGTACATACCCGCACACACGCATACACACGCACCAGACAGGCACGCACCTAAAGCCGCGCACACACCATACAACGCCAGTATGCACTTGGTGTATTCAGTGCATCATACATACCAAACGCATGCAACGCAAACGCGGCATTGACACGACACACACGGCCAATACACATACGCGGCATTGACATGAGCCGCACGGCCACATACAATCGCATACGTACGCATCATGCACGTACACAGCATATGCAGACGCAGACCGAGTCACCCACCTGACACGCGCTCCAAACAACGCAGATGCGTAGGATTCGCAGGGCGGGACAGGCGTGGCAGCTTCTCGACACCACAGGGGGTTGCGCAGAGGAGGGTCTCTCAGCGCGGCCTCTATCCGTAACACGCTCGCTGGGTGTGACTGGCGCGGCACTTTCTCGAAACCACATGAGGTTGTGCAGAGGGTGGTCCGTCAGCGCGGCCTCTATCCGTGACACGCTCGCAGGGCGTTGCAGGAGGGGCACTTTCTCGACACCACAGCGGATGGGCGCGCAGAGGGTGGTCCCTCGGAGCGGCCAGTATCCGTGACACGCTCGGAGGGCGGCAGGCGCGGCATCTTCTCGACGCCAGCGGGGGTGCGCAGGGGGTGGTCCCTCAGCGCGGCCTCTATCCGTGACACGCTCGCAGGGCGGCGTGGCAGGAGTGTCACAGGGGGTGCGCGGTCCCTCAGCGCGGCCTCCGTGACACGCTCTCCCGTAAAAAGTTGGGGGCCAGTGTGGCCATACTACTCGTTGAGTCCGCCCTCGTCGTTTCCTCCTCGCCCTCCTCCTACTCCTCCTCTTCCTCCTTCTTGTCCTCCTCGTGCTCCTCGCGCAGGGCAACATGATGCTGCTGGACGACGGCCGCCTGGGGCTGATCGATTTCGGGCTAATGGCCCAGATGACGCCCGTACATCAGGAGCCTCTCCTCCCCTCCCCTCCTCTCCCCCTCATCCTCCTCATCCTCCTCTCCCTCCCCCATCCCTCTCCCCTTCATCCCTTATCATCCTCCACAATTACTCAATATGAATACTACTCTCCTCCTTCCCATGATGACGGGTTGGGAGTGTTCGCCCCCCCCCCCCCCCCCGCGCACTGATTTTTTTACACGAATTCCCGGGAGTTGGGTTTTCGCCTGCAATTTTTTTCAAAATGCTGCTCTCGCCGAGGCGCCGGCCTCATTTTCGGGCCCCGCTCGTTCCGAATCGTGCTCCCGCTGCAGCGCTGGCCTCATTTCCGTGCTTCCGCTCGTTCCGAATCGTGCTCCCGCTGCAGCGCTGGCCTCATTTCGCGCTTCCTCTCGTTCCGAATCGTGCTCCCGCTGCAGCGCTGGCGTCATTTCCCGTGCCATGCCACGGCATGCAATGCAATGCTAGGTTGCGTTCCGCTGCGCGATGCCATGCCTTCAGCTGAAGCTGTGCTATGCAGTGCTTAAGTGCCACGTCGTGCTATGCCATGCTACGCTTTGATCTTCAACGCCATGCTGTGCAATGTTATGTTCGGGGCCGCTGTGCGATGCCATGCTTTGCGTTGCAAAGCTTTGTGATGCAATTCTTCACTACGCCACGCCACGCCATGCTGTGACATACTACGCTTTGCGGTGCTCTTCTACGCCATGCCACGCCGTGCTCTACAATGCATCGCGTACCCTTTCGGAATCATTGCCCTGCTCGACATCCGACTGTGCGAGTAGAGAGGGGATCTACGCCATGGTAAGGGATGGGAGGGAGGGGTAGGATGTCAGACATGACGCGAGCGCACCTAGATTGTATCCTTCTCCCTCATCCCCATCCTCCTCTCTTCGTCTCCTCTCCCTCCCCCTCCCCCTCCCCCTCCTCTCTCCCTCTTAGCCCTCCCTTTTTACTCTCCTTGGCCTCTTTAAACCCCGTAACCCTTAACCCCCCTCCTCCCCTCTTCCTCCTACCCTCCTATACCTCCCTCCTTGGAAACGCCCTTACCTCCAGGAAATCCCCGTCCTACCCTTGACTCCTCCTCACCTTCTTGCCCTTTCCCATCCCTTCTGTGGGTACCTCGCCTCCCCTTCCTCCTACCCCTTACCTGTCCTCCGTACTGTCCCACCATCCCTCCTCTCGAGAACCCTGAAACTATCCCATTCTCCGATTTTCCCCTCCCCTCCCTCCCCCTCCTCCTCCCCCTCCCCCACCCCTCCAGACCGCTCCAGACCGTTCTCAGGGCGCTCCACAGAGCGCTTTTTGGGGCGGCCGCGGCGCCCGATGCCTTCTCCTCTCTCTGGGGCCGCGGATCGACCCGGCTCGAGAGAGTCGCTGCGGAGAGATGGGGATCCATGGCCGCCGTCGTGATTTTCTACGATGTTGGGACGAGGCAGGCCAGCCACAACTGGGGAGCTGTGGTCCTTACCCCTCTGGGGGACCCATCGATTTCGACACCCCTCTCGAGAGATCGTCGACGCGATGGGTTCCCCCAGGGGGGTAAGGACCACAGCTCCCCCAGTTGTGGCTGGTCGACGGGGGAAAACGGCCAAGACGGAGGATGACCAAGATCGACACAGGGGTTTCCGCATTCAGTCTTGTTCATGGTCTTCGCTTTCTATCCGTTCACGATGACCCACCTGTGACACCCCCTGTGCTCTCGACCCCCCCACTTGCGTTGATCTAAGTGGATGCATCCGGGAACATCCCGTGACCTCTTGAGACCTCCGGGGGGAGCTCCGGAGGACCTCTGGGAGGAAAAGGAGGTGGAGGAGGCGGACGGAGGCCGAGAAGGAAGGGAAGGATAAGGAGGATAAGGAGGAGAAGGGGCAGAAGGGAGACAAGGGGGAGAAGGATGATGATGATGATGATGATGATGATGATGATGATGATGATGATGATGATGATGATGATGATGATGATGATACTAATGCTACTGTTACCGCAAATGATGATGATGATGCTGCTGATGATGATGGTGATGATGATTATGATCATGATAATGGTGGTGGTGGTGGTGATGCAGAGGAATAGGATTATGATTGAAAGTGTAGAGGTAGCTATGTACATTATAATGATGTAATTCACGATGGTGATGTGGTCGATGATGATGCTGATGAGTATGTGGATGAGGATGATTATGACGGTTGGGATGATTATGATGCTGATGATAAGGAGGACAATGATGAGGATCATGATGAGGATGATAATGAGGATTAGGATGATGGTGATGATGATGATGACACTGATGGCGATGATGATGATGCTGAGGATGCTGACGATGCTGATGATGATGATGATGATGATGATCATGGTGGTGATGATGCTGATGGCGGTGATGATGGTGTTGTTGATAATGAGATGATGATAATAATGATGGTGGTGATCATGGTGATGACGATTGTGATGGTGATGGTAATGGTGATGACGATGGTGATTATGACGCTATTGATGCTGATGGTGATGATGATGATGATGAGGATGCTGTTGATGATGTTGTAGATGATGATGGCTACGCGGATGGTGAAGAGGTGGAGGAGGAGGAGGAAACAGAGATGATGCGGATGATGTTGATGATGATGATGATGATGATGATGATGATGATGATGCAGATGCTGCTGATGATGATGCTATGATGATGAGTATGATGATGACGATAATGTTGATGATGATGCTGCTGGTGATGCTGATGCTGATGCTGCTGCTGCCGATGATGATGATGATGATGATGATGAGGAGGATGAGGATGATGATGATGATGATGATGATGATGATGATGATGATGATGATGATGATGATGATGATGATGATGATGATGATTCTGGTGATGATGATGATGATGATGATGATGATGGTGGTGGTGGTGGTGATGATGATGATGATGATGATGATGATGATAGTGGTGGTGGTGATGTTGATGATGGTGATGGTGGTGATGGTGGTGATGGTGGTGGTGATGAGGAGGAGGAGGAGGAGGAACAGGAAGAAGAAGATGAGGAGGAGGAAGAGGAGGAGGAGGAGGAGTTGGAGGAGGAGGAGAAGGACGAGGAGGAGGCACCGAAGGAGAGGCCGAGATTGACGAGGATGAGAACAACCTCAGCACCCCCCGCGGTGATCCAAGCTCTTGCGAGGAGAGCATGGCCTCCGCCATCCTCAACCTGCTGTCCGGCGACTATCGGGCGCTCGAGCGCTGCTTCGAGGGAGCGAACGGGCGCCCCATCCTGGGGGGCCTCCATCTCATCTCTGCTCCCTCCTCGATCCTTTATCCTCGGTCCTCGTCGATCCTCTTCTTCCTCCCTCCTCCCTCCTCATTTCGCCCTCTTCCTTAATCCTCATGTTTCCTTCCTCCTCTCTCTCCTCTCTCCTCTCTCCTCGAGCTTTCCCCTCGTTCTCCTCCTCCTCCTCCTCCTCCTCCTCCTCCTCCTCCTCCTCCTCCTCCCCTCTCCTCCTTTCTCCCTCCTCATCTCTCCCTTCTCTTCCTCCCTCCTCATCTCTCATCACTTCTCCCTCCTTCCTCCTCTCTCCTCCCTTCTCATCTGGAGGCAGAGAGGGGAGGATGACCTCGGTGGAGGAGGGGTGAGGAGTGAGGGCGACGAGGAGGGAGGGGGGATGAGGGAGGAGGGAGCGGATGCAGGTGGAGGGGCTCGTCACGGCGCTCTCTGTTAGAGCGCGCCCGACAGGTCCTTCTGGAAGGCTCTTCGGGCCCTCCCCTGCAGTCTCCCTGAATCGGGGCAGGGGAGGCGAGCGGGCTGGGAAGGCCTGTTGCGCCAGCGGGCGGGTGCTGCAGTGCCCTGCCTCTTCCTCGCCGTCGCGGACAAGTCCAGGGGGGTTGGCGGCTGGGCGCAGACACCCCGCGCTACTCGAGGCGTTGGCCAGATGTGGCCTTTCCGTGTACCGAAGTTTCGTGTCGTGTCGACGCGGCGGCGACCCCGGCGCGGGCGTGCAAGGTTGAACGCGTACAGTGGCCTGGAATCTGCCAACATCGAGCGATCCGCGCCATTGGGAAGCCGAGATCGTTCAAGGTCAAACGATCCACACGGCTTCGGAACCCTTAGATCCGACATTGCACCAAAATTACAGCATCTCAGCAAATCGCGACAGGAGCCCCCGACCCCATCGTTCTGCGTCATTTTTCGAGCCGGGTCGCTCTGTCAGGGCCCCCGGGCCCGATTTGGAGCGAACACGGAGGAGGCGGAGGAGGAGGAGGAGGAGGAGGAAGATGAGGGGCAGGAGGAGGAGGAGGAGGACGAGGAGGAGGAGGAGGGGCAGGAGGAGGAGGAGGAGGAGGAAGAGGAGGAGGAGGAGGAGGAGGAGGAGGGAGAGGAGGAGGAGGAGGAGGGAATGGGTCGTCACGACGCGAAGCTGCCGTCAAGGAGAGGTGGACGGCCTGCCCACCCGCGGCCAACACGGTGCTTCGCGGCCTCTGGCCGCGGGCAGGCAGAGCGGCGTGGCTGCCTCCCTCAGCGGCCAGGGCTGCGCTTCGAAGCTTTTCGCCACGAGCAACCGGGCAAGCTGGAAGGCCTACCCGCCCAAGGCCAAGGTCAGAAGTTGCCGCCGACACTTTGAGCGAAGGAGGTCCTCCCGGCCCCGCGCGCCCCAGGAATGGGGATTCTGAACACGGACGTGGATGACGTCCGCCGCCCTGGCACCGAGGCGCCCTTCGCAGAGGCGTTGGAGGACCGCCTGGGCTCGACGACGTCTGTGAGCGCGGGGGAGGAGGAGAAGGAATACGAGGAGGAGGAGGAGGAGGAGGAGGAGGAGGAAGAGGAGGAGGAGGAGGAGGGAGGAGGAGGAGGAGGAGGAGGAGGAGGAGGAGGAGGAGGAGGAGGAGGAGGAGGAGGAGAGGAGGCATACGGGGTTCTGTAGTAATGAGGAACTAAGGAGGCTTGATCGTCGCACATGGTGACGTCGAGGAACATGATACACGGAAGTTCAAATGCAGAGAAGTTTTGCCATACACACATTGTCGAAGGCCATTGTTTCTGTGGCCATATTTTGAGGATTCTACAGCTACACTTTGACACTTAATCCGATCCGTTTTTTTCGGTGTCCTCTACATTCTGCTAGTCGACCACCCTATTACGAGCTCCGTTTGGCTTAGGAGCGTGTGGAGGATATCGGTATACTTCATTCCAACCCCCGTCTCTTCCAGAGGAGTTGGACTCCCACTTCTTATAAAGATACGGGGGTCGGAATGAAGTGTCCAAACGTCTTCTGCGCGTTCTTAATCCGAGTCGAGCACGCAGGAAGTTTTGTGCCAAGGCGTTGCTGGAGTGGGGGGGGGGGGGGCAGGGGACAGGAAGGCTGGCGGGAGAGGTGGGCAGGAGAGTGGTCCCTTATTGCATTCCCTGGGATTGGGTGAGGCCAAGAGGTAATCATTCCAGACCCATGCTCCCAATGCGGAGAATGGTCCCTGGTGGCCTCCCTCGGTGTCGATGGGCTGTACCCCCGCTGGGGTCGGCGCGAGGGGTCTGGGGCCACACAAACACAACATCACATGCATCCCGACTCAGTCTGACGGCAGGTTTCCCTGATGACGTTTTTTGTTGTTGTTTTTTTTGCAATTTGGGGGACAGCTGGACAAATATTACGAGCAAGCCTCTGGGAGGGGGTGCAGAGAGAATCCGCACTCGTCTTCCATCAAGATCCCCCATGCCGCCCTACGATGCAGTACCGTTGTATGCATATACGCGAAATTCTTCGGCCCATCCAGCCACCGTGCTTGGGTTGCGGGTCAGAGTTCCCTCGGATGCTTCTTGGAGTCTCTTCGGAGCGTTCTCGGGAGCCTCTTGGGGGCAGTGTTAGGGCCTCTTGGCTTCAAACCATGTGCACCGAGCTTGCTTCATTCTCATTAGCGAAGCGGCGCTCCGCTAATTTGCCATCCGCCAAGGAATTAACAATGCTTCGCTCCCATTAGCGGAGGATTGCTCCGCTAATTGGTGTCAAACAATGGGATTGGCAGTGCTTGATTCGAAGCCACTTAGCGGAGCGGCGCTCCGCTTATGCGAGAGAAACAATCGTAATTTCTCGGGTTGGACTCAATTAGCGGCGCGGCGCTCCGCTAATGAGAGCGAAACAATCGTAATCCCCTTTTGTGACCGCCTGAGTTTAGGCCACTTAGCGGAGCGCCGCTGCGCTAATGAGAGCGAACCACTCCGAACCCTAATGGGTTGAAGCAAATTCGCGAAACATGCTCCGCTAGTGGGAGCGAAGCATTTGTAAACGCTTGGTTTAGTCCAATTGTCGAAGCTGCGCTCCGAGTCTATCTGCCAATCCCCTTGCTTGAGGACGATTAGCGGAGAGGCGCCCCGCTAATGGGAGTGAAGCAGCTTTCAATCCTTGAGTTGGAGGCCGATTAGAGAGGGGCGGCGCCTCGCTGATGGGAGCGCAGCAATCGCTACCCCTTGGTTCGAGGCCAATTAGCGAAGCCCCGCTTTGGTAATGGGAGCGAAGCTTTCGTGACCTCCTAGTTCGAAGCCGACTCGTGGGGCGCTGTTCCTCTAATAAGAGCGACGCACTCGTTACGTTTTGGTTGGAGGCAAATTTGCGGAGC
>CAUYUJ010002857.1:50608-80608 GCA_963575745.1 Prorocentrum cordatum | reverse complement strand
TACAGCATACAGGGAATGAGAGACGACGGCTTCTCGGACCCTCAATGCGCTGCAAGCCAGCGAAAGGTTTTACAACAGAACATCGACTGTAGCAAATTATCAGGAGGCACTACTCTCCGTACTGTGACGTGGACGGCCCAGCATAAGATTTGCACGTGCCTGACGTCGACGCACATCCCTCCCCAGAGCCACCAGTCATTGTGGTTGGGTGCCTCCAATTCGTCCTCTTCCTCCGCCTCATTTTCCTGCTCCGCCTCCTCCTCCTCCTCCTCCTCCTCCTCCTCCTCCTCCTCCTCCTCCTCGTCCTCCTCCTCCTCCTCCTCCTCCTCCTCCTCCTCCTCCTCCTCCTCCTCCTCCTCCTAGCCGTTTCGGGGCGAGCACGGGGCTCGCTCGTGCGGGAGCATACTTCGAAGCGGCGTGCCCCCGCGGGCGGATGGCGAATGGTGCTGCTGGAGGCGCACGTGGTGCCAGCCAGGGTGGCGACCCCTGGACGTGCAATGCGTGCGCAGCTGGCTACAGCAACATGGCGTGGCGCACGGTGTGCAGGTTCTGCCAGGCGGCGCGGCCGCCGAGGGGAGCTGGCACGATCGGCGACGCCATCGACAAGGCCAAGAAGGTCAAGGCCAAAGGGAAGGCGAAGGTCGGGGCGAAGCGTGTGCGGTTCGCCTCGGATGGGCCTGGCCCGTCCGCCGCCGCGGCCACGCCGGCGCCGTGGGCGCAGGGCGCGGCCAAGCAGGCGGCCGAGGAGAAGCCCAGCAGCTGCGGCGGCAAGGACGAGGAGGTCCGCCTGGCCCTCCTCCGTCACTTTGGCCCCAGGGAGGGCTGGTCGGCGGCCCTGGTCCAGGACGTCGCGACCCTGGTCCCCGAGGCCGACGTGCCGCCGCCTGCGAAGCCCTTGGCCGAGCTGTCTCTCCAGGCCCTCCTGGCCAGGGAGGCGAAGGTCAAGGGCCAGGTCGGCCGTGCAGAAGCCATGCTGGCGGCTGTCAAGGAGGAGCAGGAGGCCGTCGCGGCTCGCGTGGCGGAGCAGGAGGGCGTCCTCCAGAAGCGCCGCGACCAGCTGGAGGAGGAGGCCGAGGCGGTGCGCGCCAGGAAGCGCGCCGACCTGGCGCAGCACACAGGACCGTCGCCCATGGAGGTGGGCGAGCCTGAGGAGACGGGCGACCTGGGCAAGGCGCTGCTCAAGGGCCTCGAGGGCATCGAGGCGGAGCGGGAGCGGGTGCTACTGCTCGGGGAGGAGGGAGGCGCCCTGCTCGCGATGGCCGCGGAGGCCCGCTGCCTCGTGGAGAAGCTCGCCGCCGCCGACGCCCGCGCCCGCGAGGCAGCGGCGGCTGAGCGGGCCCGAGCGGCTGCTGCTGCCGCTGAGCGGGCCGCAGCCGCGCAGGAGGCCGCCCCCGCGGCCGCTGGCGATGTGGATGGCGCTGCTGGTCCTCCTGGAGACCGCAAGCGCGTCGGCGACCTCGGCCTGGGCCCAGAGCTCGACGGGCTCGATGCCTTGTTCGACGAGGTGGGCATGGAGGACGAGCAGCAGCGCGAAGCCTGGCGCGCAGCGCTGGCCAAGCGCCAGCGAGTGGCAGGCCCAGCCTCAGGGTAGCCGCCCGCAGGCGGTGGACGTGGTGGAGCTGGTGTCGGCCAACACCACCGCGTGGGGCTCGGCTCAGTCCCTGGTCGAGTGGCTGCACGACGGCGTGGGGCGGCTGCCCGAGGTGCTCTGCCTCCAGGAGCACCGCCTCAAGGGCAAGCAGGCTGTGGCCCGCGCTGCGGGCTGGATGCAGGCGCGTGGCCTCAGCTGGCACGGCCAGGCTGCGCTGGCGACGGGCCCTGGGCCGCTGGAGAGCTCGGGAGGTGTGGCTGTGGCCACGCTGCGGCCGTCGGCGGCCGTCGCTGCGCCAGGGCTCCCAGCCCATCGGTTCCAGGCGTGCGAGGAACCTGGGATTCAGGGAGCCGTGCCGTGTCATCTCGTCCTACTTCATCACGAAGATAGGCAGGGCGAAAGAGAACATCGGGCTCATGGCGGCGCTGCACGAGCACGTGGGGCAGCTGGGGTCGCCGTGGATGGCGATGGGCGACTGGAACATGGAGCCCGAGGACGTCGGAGAGTGGGCGCGCAGCGTGGGCGCTGCACTTGTCGCCCCACGGGGCCGACCTGCGGCTCGAAGGTTTTCGACTTCGCTGTCGTCAGCAAGGTCCTCACGGACTTCGTGGAGACGGTGGAGGTGCTGCTGCAAGCGCCGACGAGGGACCACGTGCCGCTGAAGGTGGTGCTCCGCGGCGTAGGGCCAGCGGCGAGGGTGCAGCGGCCGCTTTTCCCTGCTGCCTTCCCGATGCCGCTACCGCCGCCAGTAAGGCCAGCGCCACATGAGCGCGGTTTCTCGGCCTGGAGTCCAGGTGGCGAGCAGCCGCCCACGGTTGGCTGCCAGGAGTGGTTCGAGGCGGTGGAGGCCTACCTGATCGACCTCCACGAGATCGTGCCGCCCAGCCGCTGGAAAGGGCGCGCAGGCGGGCTGCGCACGCAGAAGGTCAAGATGGAGGCGGCCTGGAAGCAGGACCTCAAGAGGAGTGTCGGCGCTGCTTGCAGACGCTGGATGTCGTTCGCGGCGGCGTGCTCCCGCTGGCGCGCGCTGCAGGAGGCGGCGCCAGGAGGTCGATGCACGGCGCCGCTGCGCAAGCAGCGCCAGGTGCTGGAGGCGTTCGAGCTCGAGTGGCCAGAGCATGGCCCGCTCGCAGAGCTGTCGGTCGCCCGCGTAGTGGGCCTGCTCAGCACCTCATCGTGCAAGCTGACGGTGCAGTTCGTCCAGGAGGAAGCGAGGCGGCGCTGGATGCAGGACAAGCAGCAGAGGGCTGCAGAGTGGCGCGCCTGGGCCCAGGCTGCGGCCACCGAGAGGGGCGGCTCGGCGGCCTACCGCTTCATCAAGCAGGTCACGGTGCTGCCCACGGTGGTGCACGCGGGCGCAGACGGTGACGATGGTCCGCGCATGCCTGTAGCAGGCGAGGCCGCAGTGGCTGCGCTGCTGAAGGCGTGGCAGCCTCTCTGGATCAAGCCGTCGCGCGCTGGCGAGGTGGCGCCTGAGGATTGGGACATCCAGGAGTCGGTGCTGCCGCCGCTGGAGCTCGAGGACCTGGAGCGGGTCCTGGGCACCTACCGCGAGGGGTGCGGCCTCGGCTGGGATAGGCTCCACCCGAAGCAGCTGCTGCGCCTCCCGCGGCCCTACAGGCGGCGCTTCCTGGAGCTCCTCCAGGCCTGGGAGCGGAGGCCCACGCGGAAGGCGCTGTGGCAGCTGATAGTGGTGTTCATCCCCAAGGCTACTGGAGGCCAGCGACCGATCGGCCTCACGGCCATCTGGTTGAGGGTCTGGAGCAGGATGCGGCAGCCGCTGGTGGCCCGCTGGGAGGCCTCGCTGCAGAACCCCGCCTTCTGGGGCACGTCGGAGTGCCCGTGCGAGCGCGCGGGGGTGGTGCACAACCTCCTGGCGGCCTTCGCTCGCAGCAGGGGCCTCTCGGCGGCCACAGGAGTCACCGACCTGGCGAAGTTCTACGAGCATGTCAGCCATGAGGAGCTGCGCGTGCAGGCGGTCGCCACGGGCTTCCCGCTCGCGCTGCTGCGGTGCTACTGCGTGTCGTACTGTACGCAGCGTTGCGTGTCGTGGTGCGGCTCGGTCTCCAAGCCGTTCGAGGCGAACGGCACCATTGTGGCGGGATGCAGCGGGGCGGTCGGGCTGGCCAAGCTGCTGGTGCATACCCTCTTCGTGAAGATTGTGCGCGAGAACCCTGTGGTTCGCCTGCAGAACGTCTTGACGACGTGTTGCTGCAGGCGGTCGGCGGCGAGGCTCAGGTGGTGCAGCAGCTACCCAAGGCCATGGCTGCCCTCATAGAGGGCCTGGTCGCCAAGGGGCTGGTCATCTCGGAGGCGAAGACGGGCTACCTGGTGAACAGCGAGGACCTGGGCGACGCGCTGGACGGCTGCTGGGCACATGGGCCGCTGGCCCGCTGGACAGTCGCCCGCTGCCTTGGTGGCGACGCCACTGACGGGCGCTGGAGGCGCGCGGGCGAGCAGGGCGCGCGGCTCGGCCGCGCGACGGCGGTCAGTGCGCGGGCGCGCCTGCTGCGCAGCGCTGGTGCGCAGGTGGGCCACATCCAGAGGGGGGGCCCCACTGCCACCGCCGTCTGGGGCTCCGCGGTGACGGGCCTCGCCTGCGGGAAGCTGCACGGCCTGCGGGTCGCCGCCATGCGCGCGGAGGGCAGGCTGCCCATGGGCGCCAGCGTTGGCCTGCGGCTGCGGGCGCAGCACGGCGCCGCCAACCGGGACCCCTTCGTGGTGCACGCGGTGGAGGTGGCGCGCTCCTGGGGCATGACGCTGGAGACGGGCTTGCCCAGTGCCGCGGTGGTGCAGGAGTGCTGGCTCGGGGCGGCCTGCTGGACCTTCGCCGCCCCTGGGGGCAGCGCCGCGACCCTGCACAGGCGCGTGCACTGGCGCTGAGGCGGGTCGGCTGCGAGATGGTGGCCCACAATGCCGCCATCGATTGGCAGGCGCGGGCTTTCTCGTTGGAGTTCTACTCGCCAGGCATGCTGGTGCAGGTGGTGCGCACGTCGGCGTTGCTGGCCTCGGATGTGCTCGCGCTGCAGCGGCTGCGCGGGCCTGGCGCCTGGGCATGGCCTGCGAACTGGAAGGGGCCGGCCGGAGCGCCCCCTTCACGCGAGCCGCCGCCCCGTGGAGCAGGCCTCCGCTGAGGCCGCCCATGGCGCAGGCCGCCAGGGGACCGCGCCACCGCCGCCGCTTCGGCAGGCCCGACACAGGCGCGCGCTCGCGGCGGTCCTTGGCGGCCCCCACTGGCCGCAGGAGCGGCTCTGGAAGGAGGGCAAGGCGCTCGACGGCCTCTGCCGTCTTTGTGGAGGTCGAGGCACGCTGCGGCACAGGGCCTTCGAGCGCGACGCCTGGCAGCCGCTGCGGCGGGACGCGCGCTCGCCTGAGCTGCTGGAGGGGGCACGGCTGGTGGCGCAACGCGGGGACGCCGCGGCGGAGCTCTTCGCGCGTGCGCTTTGCCCTGACCCTGCCCTAGCCTTCCCCGCGGCGGCAGACGCTGCGCTCGCGGCCCCGCGCTGGTTCGGCGTGCCGCCTGGCTCGAAGTTCGCGGGCAGGGTCTTCGTGGACGGCAGCGCCAGGTTCCCTGCCCTGCGAGGGGCACGCCGCGCTGGCTGGGCCGTGGTGCAGATCGGCCTCGGCGGGGAAGTCATCGGCGGGATGCACGGCATCGCCCCGTGGAGGTACGGACCCGAGCAGGAGGCCAGGGACGGCGAGGACTACGCGTTCCACATGCTGGCCCAGTTCTGGCAGGCGTCGGACGACGGCTCGGGCCTCGAGGTCTTCTGCGACTGTGCGGGCACGGTCGGCCTGGCGCTCTCGCGGGGCAAGGCCCTCGCGCCGCTGCAGGCGCGCCGCCACCTGTGGCAGGAATGGTGGGCGGGGCCTGGCCCGTCGGCCACAGTGCGCAAAGTCAAGGCGCACAAGGCGCTCGCCGCGGCGTCCACCTGGGAGGAGGAGCTCATGATCAAAGGCAACAGGGCAGCCGACCTGTCGGCCAAGAAGGGCGCCGCCCTGTGGCCGATCGACGAGGAGCTGGTCTGGTTCCTCCAGGCGCACGCCTGGCGCGCGGAGGAGCTTGGGCGCTGGGTCGGCGAGCTGGCCGCCACCATGGTGGACCACGAGAAGCTGGACTCCGACGGGGTGGTGGGCACGGCCGACCTCGTCTACGACATCCCGCAGGCGGCGCTGGACGCGGCGGAGCTGGCCGACGAGGAGGTGGCGGCGGCGGCGCTCGAGGTCGAGCTCGAGCACGGCCAGGCGCCTGCTGCTGCCGCTGGGGCCGCTGCTGGCGCGGAGCTCGGCCAGCCGCCCGTCGCCGCCGCAGAGGCCGCCGCCGTCGAGCTCGCGGATGCAGCGGCGGCCGCCCCCGAGCTGCAGGCAGCGGTGGCTGGAGCAGGCGTGGCGCGGGAGGTGCGAGGGCACTGCATCGTCGTCTCGCGCCTCGAGAACGGTGACGGGGCCACGGCCTGGTGCCTGAAGCGCGGCCGCCGCTTCTGGAAGAGGCCCCCTCCTGCAGGGACTGGCCTGCTGGGCAGCTGCAAGGGGCGGCCCGCCCCTGGCGAGCGGGCGGCGGAGGCGAGGCGGCTCCTGATGCGCCTGCAGGAGCCGAAGAGCAACGCGCGGCTCCTCGCCCCGCAGGCGCCCACGGAGGAGGAGCAGGCGCGGCTCGCGGCGGTGCTCCGTGACGGCGCTGGCGCGGCAGGCGGCGCCGGGGCCCCCGCTGGGGCTGGGCGGCCGCCGCGCTGGGGGCTGCGGCCCGCCGTGGCGGATGCCTGGCAGGCGGCCGCGCTTCACGGCTTCGCCTCGTCCGCCGCCGCGGCACGCTGGGCGCAGGCGCGTGCGGCGGCAGGCTGGGAGTCACCCTTCGGCGACGGCGGCGCAGCGTGACCGCCGCTTCGACGGCACCTGGTTTTGTTCGCGGGCAGGGCGCCAGGGGGCCGAACAGAAAAATGACCCAAAAAATGGCCTCCTCCTCCTCCTCCTCCTCCTCCTCCTCCTCTCCTCCTCCTCCCTCCTCCTCCTCCTCCTCCTCCTCCTCCTCCTCCTCCTCATCATCATCATCATCATTATCCTCCTCCTCCTCCTCCTCCTTCGGCTAGATGTCTTTCCAGACGTGGGCACCTGGCCAGCATCTCAACTGGGTGAAGCTGGGGGGCTGAGGCGCAGGGAGGGCACGACCCCGGGATGGCTGCAGGGTCAAGGCTGCGACTGGCACTTGGGAAATCAAGATCAGGTTGTGAACGACACTGGGAAATCAAGATATGGTTGCGCACGACGCTTAGGAGATCAACGGAAGTCACCCCTATAGTACCGAGGACGCTTTGGAAAGAAAGATCATCTTGGCTGGGCCGTTTCCAGGTCAGGACATAGCTTACGGTCAGATAGATAAAGCGCGCGGCGACGTCGGATTCGGAGACGGCCGCCTTCGAGATCAAAAATGAAAGCAGGAATTGCAGGACAGCGCATGTGACGAAAAGGTGCCCGCACAGATACCCGAAGCAAAAGCTAGCGCGGGTTGCAAGGCCACTGAACGACTATCCTCGGCGGTGGGACCAAAAGGCCCCAGGGCATCCGATTCTCCAGAGCACCGCATTGCATCCAAAGCACCCACGCACCCCTCGAAGGCATTCCGGAAAGCTCCCTGTGTCCATCAGGGCCACCAAGGACTTCCACTGGCCTCCTGAAGCTTCAGGGCTTCTCAGAGCTGCCAAGGGCTTTCACAAACTCTCGATGCTTCCGGAGCCTCACAAGCTTCCCAGGACCCTGGGGACGCCGTAAAGGCGCGGGGGGAGGGGGCGGGCGGGGTACTAGCGCAGCTTCTCGAGGTGTCCATCGCTCTCCCGAAGCTTCCCATGGCCTCCGAACCCTCGGGCATCCCAGGCATTCCAAAGTTTCGAGCACCCTCCCCCAAGGCTGTCGAAGCCCCCAACCCCGTTCCGACAGTGACCACAGGACCCCAGCCAAGGGGTTCCCGGAAGAATTCATAGCCCTGCGCAGCATCCCAGCCCTTCCCACGGCCTTTCCCAAGGGTTACGAGGACCTCCCAAGTCCTCTCGCGGGCTCCCGATGCCTCCCAGATCAGCGAGAGAGCCGCCAGGGGTGCGGCAGCGGGACGAGGTGCCCGAAGCGCCCGCGGACCTGCGCTTCTACGAGTGCGGCGGGACGAGGTGCCCGAAGCGCCCGCGGGCGTGCGCTTCTATGAATCGGATCGAACACCGCGCCTCGACAAGGCGAAGTACCGCAGTCCGTGCATCGGCTGCCATGTCCGCGCTGGTTCCCGTAGCATCTCCAGCGCGAGTGGGGACATGGCGCCCCCGTCGCCGTCTGGGGGATCGTCGTCGTCGCCGATGACGACGAGCTGCCCGGCGCCGGGAGGGCCTCGGCAGCCGCCCGTCCTGGCGGCGGGACCTGCGGCTGAGGATTCGGAAGCCCTGGGCGCCCATGTAGGCCTGGTTGACAACTGAAGCCCCGTCCTGCATGTGCGCGACGATCGTCTCGGGCGGCACCCCCGCTGGCCCAGCCGTCTACACTGCCTTAAGAGTCGGCGGTGGCGGCTTGACCAGTGGCGCCGGCATGCCCGTCTGGCGTTGACGCTCTGCCACGATCGCCTCCACGGCGTTGGCCGCGCCAGGCCGGCGACCGCGGCTGCCTGACGTCCGCAGCCCTGGAGGCGGCTTGCATGGAGGGCGGGGGCCGCTGGCGCGACCTCCCGCGCGCGGCGCTGCTGCCACCGCAGTCTGCGGGTCTTGGGCGATGCTCCCCGGCGCCAGCACCGGCGTCCCCTCGCCCATGGGCACGGGCCCAGACTCCCGACCCGGAGGCTGGGACGGCGGGGTCTCGTCGGCCACGCCGAGAACCGTCGAGACGAGCTTCGCCAAGCACACTGCGCCACGGACCCACATCGGCAGCACTGGCTGACGGAGCGTCCTGGGGGGGGTGTGGCTGAGTCGGCGAGCTGTAGTCAACTGATACTGCTTGGGCCGAGATGGCAACGGAGTCCGAGGCTATCCGAGGCTGTCCCGTCGGTTTCGGGCCCCCGCCGATGTCGGTCCTGAGCCTTAGTGGATCGGGGATCGCTCTGCACGAAACATGATGATACCTATCCGATCCGGGGGGCCTCTGAGCCCGCAACCGCAACACGACCGCCCGGCAACCTCTGACGCCCGCGGCATCGCATTCCTGGTCCCCGAGGGCGTCCTCGCTGCCCTGGACCCGACTCATGATGCAGAGGAGGGCCTCGCTAATCGCGTGCATGGCCCCTAGGAGCCCGACAAGGTCCTCTACGGCATAGTAGAACCCGCCCCGGTTCCTCCTGGGGCCGCCCCCTATGGCGGCCCCAAGGTTGAGACTGAGGAAGAGGAAGAGGAAGAGGCAGGCCATGTACTTAGCCACAGCGCAAACCGAGCCGTCCTCGGCCATCTCGAGAGGGCGCCCGCCCTCGGCACGGCAAAGAGAGCCCGGCCGCAGAAAAGGGAACTTCAGGAGGGCATGCGGCGAGACACGCACAGGCTGGGGCAACGGGCGCACGACGTCCGCCATCCTGCGCCCTGACGACAGCTTGCGAACCGCGAGCGTCGAGCCCGGTGACCTTCATGCGATTCTTCGGCAGGTCGATGACGCACCCCAGGAAATCCGCGAGGTTCACGCCGACGATGCGCGGCACGTCCCCGAGAAGCACCGCGGCCTCCACGATCCCGAGGACACCCCCAGACAATGGGAACAGGATCGGCCCCACGATCTCGGCCTGGCCGCCGACTCCGCGGGCGGGTCGGATCGGCGACCCCTCTCCAGGAGGCACAACAACGCATGTCATCCCGAGGTTGCCGAGCGCCAGCGCCTCGCGGTTGATGGGCAGCCAGTCCTACTAGGTCGCTGCCGGCGCCTGGGCCCACCAGCCCCTGCGTCGGCCGAGCGGTCAGGTAGATCTCGGAGATCCGGCCCTGGAGTTCTCAAAGCGATGCCAGGACGTCGTCAGTGGGTGGCGCCACACAGCCAGAGAACGCGTAGGGCGCCAGCTGCTTGCCTGTCCAGGTCGGGTTGTCCTTCTTCGGCATCGGGCACTCGTCCTTCCAGCGGCCCTTCTCGCCGCAATTCTTGCACCTGGTGACCTTGATGACCGGCCGCGCCCACGCTCGAAACGACCCCGGGGCGGCGGCGGCGGTCGCTGGCCGCTGGAGCCGGAGGGCCCGCCCCTGTCCGAGCCGCGATAGTACTCTCTATCCTTCCTGGCCGCCTGCTTGAGATCTTGGTTCTCCTTCCACGTCCGCTTCTTCAGGCCAGCCAAGTAGCTCTCGACGCTGTCCTCTTCGAGGTCCATCTCTGACAACTCCAGCAGCACGGCATTGATCTCGTCCTGTGACATGTCTTCGGGGTCATCGGAGTCGTCGTCGGACTGCTCATCGTCGCCCTCGGGTCCAGCACCGCCGCCCTCGGCCCAGCCTTGTTGCGTGGAATGGGGGAAAGCAGAGGAGGAGGGATCTGGAGCGCCGCCAGTCGCTTCTGGACCGTCGGCGAAATTGCCAGCGCTACGGCCTGGCAGCTGACGCTCAGACGTGGTGAAGTCCAGCTGTCGGATGGCCCAACACACACACACACACACTCTTGTACTCCAGATCACCGCGGGTGAGGGCCCTCATGTTCTGCATCCCCTGCGGTGATAGCGAGGCTTCTTCTTCCATCATGAAGCCCGTGAGCTCGTCCGAGATCCAGAGGTCGTTGCCTTCGGCCTCCCGGAACTGTCTCTCTCGGCGATCGACGAAGGCCTGCAGCGTCTCCTTGGCCTCTCGCTAGCACTCGAACAGTGCCCGGCGACCGATACACCTGATCTCGTCGCCCTCTCGCTCACCGGCCATCCGGCCGAGGCGGGTGAGCATGTGGCTGAGCCAGGACTTGCTCTCCAGGTCGCTCTCGGGGGTGTCCTCGAAGGACGTCTGCAGCGTCCACGTGAACAGCTTCATGAACTTCTCGTGCCGCTTGTAGGTCGGCACATCTGTGTATCGGTCCCATCGCTGCATCGCCTTTTTCCCAAGTACGGTAGTGTTGCCAGCCTGGCCAGGCTGGTGGGTCGCTGTAGTCTCCTTTCGTGTACCCGCCCGACGACCACCACGACCTATCTTCATCGTTCGCGCGCGAGTGGTGCTTGTCGTCGTCATGCTGGCGCTGCTTGTCCTCGCTCCAGTGCTGGCCGTTGGACTGGTCGTTCCATCTCCCGTCTGCACCTGCTGCGTCCCACGAAGCCCGGGCCGCCGGGCGATCGTCGGAGGGCTGGCCGAGCTGGCGTCCAGTCCCATCTGGAGCACGACCTCTCGCCCAAGGGTCGTTGCCGTTCGCCCACTCGTCCAGGCCGCGGGATGGAGCGGCTGTCTCAGCAGCCGCGGGCGGCGCGGGTGGGGACGCCGCGGGGGCAAGCTGGCCAGCCTCCCTGATCATGCTGGCAACCATTTCCCGAACATCCTCCGGCCGCACCACGCTGGAGCCAGTGCTCTGGTTCTGGTTCTGGTTCTGGTTCTGGCTCGCGGCGCCCTCCTGCGTCTCCTGGGAGCTGGCGAGCGTCGCGAAAGTCTCGGTCCTCTGGGGCTCCCCGCCTTCTCCATCGGCGGGCATGCCGCGGATCCCACGCACGTCGGCTGATGGAAGCCGTGCGTCCTCCTAGAGCCCTTGAGCGCAACGGCCGGCGCGCGCCATGCGCGACGGGCGGGCACCCTTGGCCCTGGAGCTCACACGGCTCCGCTACCAACTGTGGCAGCAGGAGCAGCAGCAAATGGTTTTGGACTTGAGCCAGTAAGGCGTACAGGTACCAGAGAGGGCCCAATCCCCTGGGCCCAGTTCAAGGAAACTAAAAGCTAAACCTAAACACAAAACTGTGCCAGAGATTCACATTGGGCCGTGAGTTGGCTCGAGACTACCTCGCTGCCCGTGGCCGATGTATGGAGCTCCTCGATCCCAGACCCCCAGCGAGACCCGACGTTCCATCCCGATCCGTCTTTGCCGACGGGCCCTGGGGCCCGAAACCGGCCCCCAGAGGCCCAGAATGGGACGCACAGAGACATACTAATACTATATGTCCTCCTTGGAGGCACGCGTCCGACCCGAACATGTAGTATACCCATCTTGTAGTGTATCGTTTCCCGAGCGGTTTGGCCAGAAAGCACCCGCCACGACGCATGTACCATGAGATTTCTCGGTGCGCGCGTCGCCCCTGTGGGGGGGCGGCGAACATGTAATAGAAGTATGTTGGGGTGACGCCGACAGAAGAGCAGACAAGCTGCCCTCTCACGATCCTGCTTGAGCCGCCGGACGTCTGCTCGGGGTCGCTCTCGTCACACGCCTCCCCCCGAGCGGCGGCGCGCCCAGCGGGGAAGGCGTTGGGGCCTGGGCCTTCTCGGAAGGCCGTCCGAGAATCTCATTCTGCGCCACCTCCGAAGCCGCAGGAAGCTTCTCTGAAGGGGCCCAGGGACACACAAATAAATAGATACAAATAACAGGATTCCGCATATTTTCCAATATTTTCTGGATTCTCGTCTTCCCCCCCGCTTCCCATATTTTCCCATATTGTCCTGGGAGTCGACGATTGATTGTGTCTGTGTGTTTCTTTCCCTCCTGACTCTCAGAAGGCAGGGGGGGGGGTCGAGAAGCCCCACCGCCCTCGAGGAGGCCTACCCCCTCCCACTGCCCCCCTCGGCGCGCCGCCGAGCGAGGAGGTGCTGGCCTCCGGGCAGCAGTAAGTCGACTCTCCTGCGCCCGGGCACCCCAGAACGCTCTCGTCGAGGCGCAGCCGCTGGAACGCGCCCCGAAGCCAGAAGACCGCCGAGAAACGACGAAAACGCCTGAGAACGTCGGACATCGAACCTGGCTCCTCCGTCGCGATGGTCTCTGGCGAGACGATCGTGGCCCCTGGCCCTTTCGGGGAGTCGGTTCTGGCCGGAGTGGGCGCCTCAGTCTTGACGACGGCCCCAGGGAATGGTGGAGCCTTGGACGTGGACCGTTGTGTTCGGAGTAAAACAGGCCGCTCTCCCCCCTCGGCGCGCCACCGACTCGCACTTCAGATGCAACTCGCACCGGGGAGGCTCTGCGCGATGCCTTGATCTTCTTCTCCGCCTCCACTGGCTCCAGCTGCTCGCGCGCCGGCTCCTGCGCAGAGGAGGCGGGCGAGAGGAGACGACCGCGGAGGGGAGCCCCAGGTCTCCCTGCCCGGCGCAGGGCGGCGGCGCCTGGTCCACGGCGCCCGCGAAGTTAGCGGCCGTTTCAATCGGGAGAGGGGCAGCAGGAGAGGGGCAGACAGCGGCACGGGCAGCACACGGAAGAAGCGGACGAGGGATAGGCTGAGGGCAGCCAGGCGACACATCGGCGGTTCGTATAATTGAGGGACGGGGAGAAGGAGAGGAGCAAGCAGAAGCACACGCAGCGCTCGGGAGCAAGGGAAGAGAGGGGGTAATGACAGGACGGCGGATAGGCAGGAAAAGACAAGGCGCCGCTCGGGGCAGACGATTTTCTGCCGAGGCTGCCCACACGGGCACAGAACACGAGGTCCAGAGAGACCTCGGAGCAGCCAAAAAAAAAGCTCCAGCTGACGCCAATATGGGGGGAGGCGTTGACCGCTGAGACGAAGCAACCGCCGACCATGTTACGGCCATGTTCAGAACTCCACCGCGGGAGCAGGGCGTTAAAACCTGAGCGAGTCCTTCCCCACAGATGCCTCCAGGGTCGGGTGGCCTCAGAAGCTGCGGGCACGGGGCAGGCCAAGGGACAGGAGGAGCGGGGCAGGGAGGGGCGAGGGGACGGGGAGGATCCAAGAGCACAGAAGGCCTCAGGTGCTCAGAACAACCTCGACCCCGCAGATCACACCGCTGGTCGGGACATGTTCAAGGACACTATACGGCAGGCGGTCTGTCGAACCTCCACGGAACAGCGGCGGTGGTGGGACCGTCGGCGAGCACGCGGACGCAGGCGACGTTGAGAGCACCCTCCGCGATGCCGACCATCTCGTGACCAATGACGTCCCACGGAACCGTGATGCGCAGGACGAATCGGGTGTTGGCTCCAGCCCTTGCCCACGCGTTAGCTCTCATCCTGGCGACTTTGAAGCCCGAACACGACAACGGAACTTGCGTTCTAACACCGCTACCCGCAGGGGCAACGGCACATCCGACAGGCGGCGACGCGACGGAGAGCCCAAACACGACAACGGTACTTGCGTTCTAACGCCGCCGAGGCCCGCAAAGGCAACGGCTGATCTAATATGACAACGGAACTTGCGCTCTAACGCAATCGCCACCCGCAAGGGAAACGGCGCGTCCAGCAAAACAGGAGGTTGTTTCATTGAGCTGGAAATATCTGGATGGGATGGAAACAGCATGTACACCAGCAGGAAGCGCATCATAGCCCACTTGAGACCAGTCACCATCATATAGATCAGAAAGAGGTCCATCCCGCCCGGGCGTTGCAATCGTGGTCGAAGGTGTACGCGGACAGAAACCGAGAGGAGACGACGGGCACAGATCAACCATCACCAAAGCATCATCATCATCCACAGGTTCAGGTACCAGCATCGGCGTCATACCAGGACTCGGAGTATCAGACCCCTGAGCCTCGAACCTGGGAGTGGCCACCAGCGGCGAGAAGCCAGGGATCAGGGAGACAGAGGTCACACGATCAGAAGCCCCATCACTGGTAGAGACAGCCGTATCATCCCCGACGGAGACGGCGGACATCGTGGCCTCGAAGGCGACGAGGAAGAGGACGAGGAAGAAGAGGGCGAGGCAGGACAGCGTCTACGGCGGGGTGCCAGGGACACGTGCCTCATCTCATCTGCCAAAGCCGACGGAGAGGCCATCTCCATAACAAGACCCCAATCATAGCAGCACTGTAAGCGTTACTCTCCGAGATTGGCCACTGAGGGATACGTCGCACAGCATTGTAGGCACCGTGGGGGCCGCCAGAAGGCCATAAGCACTAGGCGACGGAGAGGACAACCTCCATCGCTCAGCGAGGTCCATGTGCGGCGATGGCCCAGCGCAGAACAGAACGCCCTGTGGAATCGAACACATCTTGGATAATGCAATAGTGAATCGGGGGGGTATCAACGCACCCAAACGCGCAGGCCCGCTTGCCAGCAGAGTACAGGATGCGGTGCGAGGTAAGCCAACTATCACACCAAGTACGAAACGCTGACCACGACCACGAGCAGGGACACTTCTGCATCTGGATCGATATCGCAGCCCAGTCAATCGAGTTAAATTAACCAGGTCACCGTGGCGAGCGAAAAATAAATTCCGATGACGACCACGAAGAAACTCACGCAGAGGGTCAACATTCACCGCCATCTCCCGCAAGGAACGATGAACCACCCGCTACGGCCGCGGGCAAGTCCCAGGAGGAACCTCAAATGTAGAGTCGCGCGCACGACGTGCACAAACAATCATATCCTCCCACGGTCCACTGGCAGCATCCCCAGATAAGGCACGCCCCAAGATTCTCAACGATGGCTGGGCTCCGCCAGAAGGAAGGGTAGTAGCGCCCGTCAGGGAGCATGTCGAGTGTCCCTGAGTCGGCACATGACTCCACATGAGCACGCAGGCCTTGCATGAGACGACGGTGCTCCGGGAAGGTGTGTGACGCCACCCGCATGAGAGAGGCAATGTTGAGATGAGCCCATCTTGTGACTCTGGGCCCTGCCATAGGTCAGGCTGCGCCCAAGCGGTCAAATTGAGCGTGCCCAGAGCCACACGGTAGACCTGTGCAAGAACACCCAGCTCAACTGCAGCAATAGCACTCGGCATCCAAAAGAATTGGCACATGCAAGAGAGTGTGGTGACAATGCGTGAATTGTAGATAATGGACGACATGCTGGCGAGGGTCACTCCACGTCCGACGGCTCGAGCCCAAAGACGAACTTTGTCCAGTGGTGCCTGCAGGGTCTCATGAGGTCAACAGCGGGGCCCAACCAGACACCGAGGTACAGGAGCTCAGGGACGATCTTCATAGACGCCCATTGAGGAGCCAACCGAGACAGGACCTCTGAGGTACGTTGGGCAAGGCGAGGGCAGAAGGGACCAGAGAGGGGCACCACATGGCACTTCGGGATCTTAAGGACCAGATTGGCGAGCAACTCCGGAACCCTCATGACGAGGGCGACCAGGGCCATGTCTTCCGCACTCTCCAAAGTCCCGCCGATGTCGTCAGCACATGCACGCACGAAGAGGCGGGCGAGAGGAGGAGGAGGAAGAGGAGGAGGAGGAGGAGGAGGAGAAGAAGGAGAAGGAGGAGGAGGAGGACGAGGAGAGAGGAGGAGGAGGAGAAGAGATGGGAGAGAGGAGAGAGGAGAGAGGAGAGAAAGGAGATGAGAGAGGAGAGAGGAGCGAGGCAAGCTAGGTGCGCTCGCGCCTCATCTGACATCCTATCCCTCCATCTCATCCCTTCCCATTGCGTTGATTTGTTCTCTATCCGCAGACGCGTGTCATAGACGACCTGCAACTCCATTGCCCTAGCAAAGCACCCTAATAGCAGCAAAGGTGACCTGTGGGACCTTTGGGGCAGGTGGGAACTGTGGGATTTGTGCGACCCGTGGGACCTGTGGGACCTGCGGAACCTTTGGGCCTGTGGGACCTCTGCGGCCTGTGAGACCTGCGGGCAGGTGGGAACTGTGGACCTGCGGGACCTGTGGAACCTACGGGACCGGTGGGACCTGTGGGACCTGGGGGACCTCCTGCGACACCTGTGTGGTACCTGTGGCACCTGCGGGTACTATAGGATCTGCGAGTCCTGCGAGGCCCGTGGGACCGGCGGGACCGGCGGGACCTCTGGAAACCTGTTGGACCTGGGGGCCCTCTGTGGGACCTGTCGGACCTGCGACGCCTGTGGGACCTGTGGGACTTGCGGGACCTGTCGGACCCGTCAGACATGCGAGACCTGCGACACCTGGGGCCTTGTGGAACCTGTCAGACCTGTGGAACCTGTGAGACGACCTGCACCATCTGTGGATCCTGTGGGACCTGTGGGCCCAGTAGGGCCTGCGAGACCTGAGAGACCTGTGGGACATGCGAGACCAGTGGGATCCAGAAAGTAGCCCACGCTGGGGCGAGAGCGCCATTCAGAACGACGGGAGCAAAGCGCTGATCCGGAAATGAGGCCCACGCTGCAATAGGAGCACCATCTTGAAGCACGGGAAGCAATCAAATTGCAAAACAAAAACAAAAAAAAATGATTATAATTACCCAGGGACGCACCCAACACTTTCCATACAAATGGCGACTATGGTCATGACCACTCAATTCCAAAATTTGCCACCGTGCCTGCAACACATAGTGGAATGACCCAAGGCTCATGCAGCCCTGAAAAGTTCAGAGTTGTAGGGTTCGAGAAGGCAAAAAACAATCTGGGGGGACTTCTGGGGATTCCCTGGGATTCCCCTGGGGATTCCCTGGGATTCCCTGGGATTCCCAGGGATGTCTGGTGATTCCCTGGGATTCCCTGGGCGTGTCGCGCGCGTCCTCCAGTAGCGCAAAAGCGCCCAAGAGGGCCGAAGATGCTTCCGGAGAAGGCCCAAGAGTGCCCCAAGGCGCCCAAGACGGCCTCAACTCGGCCTAAGTGGCCCCGAAGACATCCCACGAGTGCTCCAAGAGGCGTCCCAAGAGGGCCCCAAGAGGTCTCTCTGGTTTTTGAAGGTTTTCGTCTTTTCGACGTTCCGACGCTCCATGACGGCGCACGAGGCCCCCAAGATCGCCCCAAGACGGCTCCAGAAGCGCCCACGCGGGCCCCAAGACGGCCCAAGAGGGCCCCACGAAGGCCCGAGAGGCGCCCAGGACGGCCCAAGAGGTCCCAAAGGCGACCCCGAGAGGGTAGAAGGCGCGGGCCCTACATCTGCAGACAAGGCCCGCGCCTTCGAAGAAG
The DNA here is from genome assembly GCA_963575745.1 of Prorocentrum cordatum. NCBI lineage: Eukaryota > Dinophyceae > Prorocentrales > Prorocentraceae > Prorocentrum > Prorocentrum cordatum. The sequence continues at coordinate 63,141 of CAUYUJ010002857.1, read as the reverse complement.
CAGCATGCTTCTGAGAAGCCTTCCCCCCCCACCCCAACCCCCCCTGCGCGTGGCCGACACGTGATGGCGTCCAACCCAGAACGCCCGCGCTGGGGTCACCGCCGCGTCAGCGCGGCGCGAACCTACCGCGGTTCCGAAAATTGTTCCACTGGCACGGGGTATCCGATGAGTGGACAGCGCGCCCCTTGGCACCCGGCAAGCCCCATGGACACAATGTCGGCATTCTCGCCCCAGGTGTGCCACGGGAACGCGCAGGGACACTACGCAATGGCACAAAGAAAAGGCGCTGCGCAATTACAATATGCTGCACAAAGGCCGACTGGGACGTCAGACAAGCCGGCTTCCTGGATGCGTCGAATGTGCGAGATTTCCAGAGCGATCGACCAGAATATCAGATCGACATGCGGGCACGGAGCCATGATCCCCGCCCTGGAACAGGAGGATGAAACAAACGCCATAAGAATAAACTCTCGGAGCTCCGCGCGGAGCTTCGAAAGTTTATGTTAATTCCGCTGCTGTTCATCGACCGAGGCTCCCCAGGAGCACGCAGGGGCACTGCGCAAAGAAACCGCGCTGAGACACTGCGAACATGCCGCATGCCGCGCTGGAGCCACGACGTATGCTGGGGCAAATCCAGTGAGTCGTTTTGCGCAGTGCTTCTGCGTCGAGCCCTTGCGCGGTGGTTTTGAACATGTTCTACTTCACAGCGGAAACTCCTGAACACACACACTTGGAACTGATGCTTCGCTGCTAAAGCGTACATGCTTCTATTTGGGAAGACCGTCACGAAATGCCATCACCCCGAGCAGCCCAAATGTGTCAACAGCATTTCCTCACAGCGAGCGGCAACAAATGTCAGCTAAATATAACCGCCCCCTCAGGCCCCGAAACTCTCAATATGATATCCTCGCCCGTCTGGCGTAAAACTGCCAGCAACGCATCCTGACCTCATTGCGTGAAAGTGCCAGCAAACTCTCCGCACCCCCCGCAGCCGAAATCTGCCAGCAAAACGTAAGCACCATCTGCGGTCTGACACGGCCAGCAAACTATAATGACCCCCTGCGGCCTAGAACTGCCAGTAAGATATACCCACCCGCCACCTAACGGATTTCACAACTCACTTCGGCTCAACCCAGGTCAGTCCACCTCGCTGGCGTCAGATTACGTCGGCGGTGGACAAACCTCCCTTTTTAATAAAACCAACCTTTGATGAAAACGGCATAGGACCGAAACCGACGGACCTGGACCCGCAAAAATGACGGCCGCGACGCCCTCTCGCGAACCGAAAACTGCCACTTCGCCAATCGACGTGTCCGGGGAGGAGGTCGATCAACCTCCGATGACGGGCTGCGATCGTAAACACCGCATGTCCAGGGGAAGTGTGAGGTAGGAGAGGAGGGGGAGCACGGGAGGAGGGGGACGGAGTCAGGAAGATGCAGATGGGGGGGGGGGGCTGTGAGGAGGTTCAGACAATGAAGAGCAGGCACAACGACAGAGGTCAGGCAGACGATGGCGAAGACGGGAGATGAAGAGGTGGATCAACGAGATGACGGCTGCATTCTCCACCCGACTTACACAGCGAAGCAACCTCGCAAACCGCCGCCTTGAGAGGTAGGAGGGAGGACTACTCGCAGTGGATCAACATGAATTCAAGCTCTCAGCAAACCTTCGAAGTCTGAGGGATCCACCGATTGAGCGGGCGCACCAAAGCATACCCTCGCAGAGGGGCGTTCAACTTGCGGGCGCACGGTGCCAAAACTTTGGATCGTTTATGCACAAAGCATGCTTCATCAAACTCATAACTGCAGTGTGGCACATCCTACCAAATCACAACCACAGTCAAACATGTCCAGTGGCGCTTACGGCTACAAGAATTCCTGGTCGCACAGCAGATTGCAGAGGGATTTGCGCTCCTTGTCATCCTCCTCAGCATCGGCACCTGTTGGCGCGGACTCGATACGCCATGGCACACGAACAATCGCTTGCTCATGATGTACTGAAGCATTGCAGAGCTGATGGCTGCGTAGAGTGCTGCTAGAATGTGAAGACGGGGCTGGTGAGGAGCATGCACCTGACCGACGCGGAAATGGGGACACCACAAAGTACCGATACCGCCACTCCCTGGAACTCTCCCGGGGCGCGTTATGACCAGAGTTTCGCGGCGAATCCAGCGGTGGCGACGAGGACCTCCCAGGAGGCCCCAGAAAGGGAAAAAACGAGGCAATGGTAGCGGTATCGGTCCCTTTTCCCCCTCTGAGGAAAGCCAGTCAGCGCGACCACATACGGCAGGGTCGCGTCGTGTCGACCCCGGCGTTGGTTCCTGACACCGCGGGGATCGTTCAAACTTGAACGATCGGCCCTTTCAAAAAGGCCGAATCGCTCGAGGATGGGTCGATTCTGGGCCACAGGCGGCGTTCAACCTTAAAAGCCTGCGCTGGGTTCGCCGCCGGCCGACACGATGCGAACCTGGCGTACCCATGTGCGATACAGTTGTGGATGCCACGACAATGGACACCCTAATAGCCCTATCATTGAATTTTGAATGTGTTTCAAATGTGAGAAAAATGTTCTAAACATGCTTTAAACATGCTTAAGATATGTTTAATACATGCTTAAAACATGTTCAAGACATGTTTTAGACATTTGGAAATTATTTGGCAGCATGCTTCCTCTCCATTAGTCGACTTCCACAACGATACAGGCCAGGCTGGCACATCGGAGGGCGCCACGGCAAGCGGCGATCACCCCCCCGCGCCCGTCTCCAGCCGCCCCCCCCTCGGCCCTCTCGACCCCCTTCCCTGGGAGCGGCCCCTCACCCCCTGACGCCTCCTGACGGCCCCTGGTCAGGGAAGGGGCAGCACACACGCTCTGGCGACGACGATTTTGCGCTCGGCCAAGACTCTGCTATCTTGGCTGCATCCTTGCCTGCTCAGCGAGTTCGAGCAAAAACACTATCGTATAGAGATGCTTTGCCTCCCGTCGACGCTGTGGCGCTGATGCCGAGAAGACAATGCAAGACAATGCCCGTCGCCAGCCACCCCCCGTCGGCCCTCCCGGCCCCTTCCCTGAGAGCGGCCCCTCAAACCCCAGGACGTCTCCTGACGGCCCCTGGTCGAACTCACGGTAATGCACCGACCTTGCAGACGCGCTGCAGCGGATTTTTGCTTGGAACTCTGTCCATGCAAACCCCGAAACGGCGAGCGAAAAACGGCGTGAGCTCCGCGCGGATGTGTTGTAGTCTCCATTCCTGGCCCCAGACAAAACCGCACGACATTCCCTTCGGACTCTGGAACGTAATTCTCCAAGACAATCTGGGCCCATCCTATTGTTTTCCGAACGAAATTCGCTCCGCGATGTTGGCGCCATGAAACTCGACGGTGGACAAACCTCCCTTTAGTAGACCTCCCCTTAGTGAAAACGGCCTGGGACCGGACCTGGACCCGCAAAAATGACGGCCGCGACGCCCTCTCGCGAACCGAAAACGGCCAATTCGCTAATCGACGCGTCAGGGTAGGAGGTCTGTCCACCATCGAGAAACACATATGGGGGATCCATGGAGCTGGCACGTGGGCGCCGAATGCACGGATCGCAGCCCCAAAAAATGGTGCAAGGCCGCCCGATCTGGCAACGGAGCACGACTACAGTCGGACTCGATTGGACAGGACACGCGAGAAGACACAAGACCCTTCCATGGGCCGCATTGCCGCAGGAATGCAGGAAGCATGGGTCGCGAGACACAGGACACAAGGGTACCCTTGATTGGGCAGGGTCGACCTACTAATCTGGGCTGACTGTTGTCTGCGTGGACACTCAACCCCTCGCTAACGCACGCGCCTTACCTAGAGGAACGCGAAGAAACAGCATGAACAACATTTCTCGGAGGTCCGCGCGGATTTCTTGGATCGGCGCTGGACCCTCATCCCTGGCGCGCGGAGCGCACCAGGGACGGCGCCAGAGGCGCCGCCAGAGGGGCCTAGCGCCGATCCAAGAAATCCGCGCGGACCTCCCAGAAATTACGCCTGGCGTTGAAGACAGCGTGCAACATCGATCTCCGAAAAGCACGCTATTCCTGTGAGGCGATCTCGCCGCGAGGGCCCCTTCTGTGCACACTACCCCCCTGCCAGGGATTCTTCGGTGCACGCTATCCCAACAGACAATTGGGGATAGCGTGTGATCAGTGGGCGTTCGTGGTCAGCCTCACCTTTCCCCACTTGCTGCCAGAGTAAACCTGTGCTCCGCCACACAATACAAAATATTCACGGACTGAACGTGCTCCGCGGCCCGCAGCTTCCCCCCTCCGCGCATGTCCTTCTCCTGTGCCTGGTCAGACCCCGAGGCGTCCCTCGGCTGCCCCGACCGCGTACTGAACCCAAGTCGCCGCTGATAAAAGTAATCCACGGACCGGCGGCGCCACATCGCACGCTATTTTTTCCAACGCCAACCATGTGCCGTGGAGAGGTAGAAGTCGGGCTCCATGGCCAAGACTGAACGCGGAAACGTCGTGTCGATCTTGGCCACCGTCGACCGTGGTCAGCGTCAATTCGTCGATCATCCTCGCGAATCGGCGACGGCCGACATGGACCATGACCAAGATCGGCATCGACAAAAGATCCCGCGACATCTTGGTCATGGCCCCCGTGTTCCCTCGGCGCCGTTCTTGGCTCGCCGACTACAGTAGAGGCCTCCCAGATGGGGTCTGAGCAGATGGGGTCGGAGGATCGCGCCGCATCGCCGATACATCGGCGATGCGTCGGCGACATCCGGGATGCATCGGCGACGCCAGCGTGGAGAAACTCGGGCTCCACATCGAGCCGCATCGCCGATGCATCGGCGACGCGGCACGATCCTCCGACCCACTCTGCCCCGATCCCATCTGGGAGGCCTTCTGACTTTAGGTCGCTCCACAACAACCATCTGTAGGGAGCCCACAAAGGACGTACGCGCCCAGCTATGTACATGAACACGGCCTCTTGACCCGCGAGACCTGCCGCGCGATACGAACATTCGCGCAATGCGAACTCTCGAAACCAGCGTGGATTCATGTACATGTACGTCCTTCTTTCGCTCCTGAATCTGGGAGGCCTAGGTCGACGGCATCCCCGCCTGCGCCTCACCGTCGGCCTGGGATCCCGCGGCGGGCCTCCACAGAGGCCGAGAACTTCGAGGAGGGCCCGACGAGCGCTCACCAAGAGAGCCCCGGGGCCCGCCCCGGGGCCCGACCTCCCGGGGCCCCTGAAGTGCGAAGGGAGGAAAGGAAGGAGGAGGCGGGAGGAAGGAGGAGGGAGGAAGGAGGAGGAGGAAGGAGGAGAAGGGGAGGGGAGGAGGAGGGGGAGGGGGAGGGGGAGGAGGAGGAGGAGGAGGAGGAGGAGGAGGAGGAGGAGGAGGAGGAGGAGAGGAGGAGGGCTGAGGAGGGCTGAGGAGGAGGAGGAAGGAGGAGAAGGAGGAGGAGGAGGAGGAGGAGGGAGGGGGAGGAGGAAGGAGGGAGGGGGAGGGGGAGGAGGAGGAGGAGGAGGAGGAGGAGGAGGAGGAGGAGGAGGAGGAGGAGGAGGAGGAGGAGGAGGAAGGAGGAGAAGGAGGAGAAGGAGGAGGAGGGAGGAGGAGGGGAGGGAGGAGGAGGAGGAGGAGGGGGAGGGGGAGGGAGGAGGAGGAGGAGGAGGAGGAGGAGGAGGAGGAGGAGGAGGAGGAGGAGGAGGAGGAGGAGGAGGAGGAGGAGGAGGAGGAGGGGGTTCATCCATTCGGTCGGGCACCTTTGCTTAGCGTGTCGCAGCGCCAGCCCCAGCGACACGCTGTGCCCTGCGAGCGGATAGCGTGTCGCTCCGCTCCGCGGGCCGGGACGCTCGGAAAGGTTCGGGATGTTGACGCTTGGGAAGTAAGGGACGTGGATGGCATGTCGCTCCACAGCGTAGTGGACCAGAACCAGCGGAGCGACACGCTATCCAAAAGTTCCCTACCGTCACCACCGCCTTGGGGACCGACGTCCTGGGACCCCAGCGGGCGTGGATATGCCCAGGGGGCCCGAATGTGTCCATATCCACCGCCAGCCGAGGTCCCCGAAGATCGATCCCCTGGTCGGTGGCTATGTGTAAATCCCCGCCTCGGACGGCGGGGCCCAGAACCACAGCCCCAGGAGCGACCAGAAGCCTCCAGCCTCGCCCCCCGCACCCCCCATCGCTCCGCACACGAGCCGATGCCTTCGCCGCGCCCTCCCCCGGCGGGCGCGCCCAAAAGGGAAGGCACCGGTCCTCAGACGCAGACGGCCCCTCCAAGGCCGGAGAGCTGCTGAGAAGCCCCGCCGCCGCTCTGAGGAGGCCTGCCCCCTCTCGGGGGCAGCCAGGGGCCTCGAGCCTCGCCGAAGAACCCGTCCCCGCCCTGGCCTCCCCCGCCCCGAGGCGCGAGCGGGAAAACGGGGCCGACGGGTCATGCCTGCCCGAGGCCCGAGGATGGAGGCAAAGAAAACCAAGGTTGAACGCGAACACGCCAGGTGCCGATCGTGGTCACCGTCCGTATTGGTCGTCGTCCACGCGTGGGTCATCCTCGCGGATCGGCGACGGCCGGCGTGGACCATGACCAAGGTCCGCGTCGACTACATCCCGCGATATCTTAATCATGGTAATCTTGCTTCTGCGGGGACAATCAATACTGATACCGCTACTCCCGAGACCTCTCCCTGGGTGCGTTTTGGCCCGAATCACGAGGCGAATACAACGGTGGCGATGAGGGCCGCCCAGGAGGCCCAAAAAAGGAGCAGCATCGTACCTTTTCATCCTATGAACCTGCCCGCGGCCTGAGGAGGAGGAGGAGGAGGAGGAGGAGGAGGAGGAGGAGGAGGAGGAGGAGGAGGAGGAGGAGCCGTCCCCAGATCTTCGACGTCGCGGTGGTTCACAACGTCGACCCTAAGAGGTCTAGCGGCCCGAGGCCTCTTGGGGGCCTCCTGCGAGCCTCTTGGGGGCCTCTTGGGGGCCTTTGGAGGGCACCCTGGCGGCCTCTTGGGGGTCTGCTGATGGTCTGGAGAGTCATCTTGGGGCGGGGGGCTCGAGATGTCAGTTCGTGTTCTCCCTCTCGGGCCCCCCCGAAGGCCCTCTTGGGTGTGTGGGGGCCTCTTGTGCCGTAGTGGGGCCTTCTTGGGCTGTCTTGGGGCCCTCTTTGGGGCCTGTTGGGCCGTCTTGGGGCGACATTGTAGGCCTCTTGGGCCATCCTGAAGACCCCCACCTGGGTTCCCCGAGCGGGCAGGCGGGCGCGCCTGCCGCGGACGCCGCCGGCGCGGCCTCCGCCGCCGCCGCCGGCACGGCGGGCGCCAGCGCGGGCGCCTGCGCTGCGCTCTCTGGGGTCGTCGTCGTCGTCGTCGTCGTCGTCGTCGTCGTCGCCGTCGCCGTCGTCGCCGTCGTCATCATCGTCGTCTTCGTCGTCGTTGTCGTCGTCGTCCATCGCTCGTCGTTCGTCCCGCCGCCGTCGCCGTCGTCCACCGTCCATCGCCAATCGTCCGCCACGGCCGCCGCTGCCGTCGCCGCCGCCCTCGCCGCCGACGTCCGTCGTTCCTGGTTCGCGGTTCGTCGGTCGTCGCCCGTCGCCCGCCATCACCGCCCGGGACGAGATGAGCAGGAGAGGGCCCAGCTTGGCCCACCGCCTCCCCACCGCCCCCCAAAGTTGGCCCACGATCGCAGCCTAGATGATTTGTTCAATCCTGCGGGGCTCAAATATACACCACCACCACCAGGCGGCCATAGGAAAGGACAAATTCCTGCGCGCGACCGCCCTGACAGGGGTGCCACTGCCTGCCCCCGCCGAGCGCAAGTACTTGCCACGTGGTCATGCGCGCAGATGGCGGCCGCATTTGGTCGCGAATAATTGTTCCCAAGCACCCGATGGCAGCACGGTGGTAGTGTATAAGAACGATGGACCCACCCGGGGATTGTATACACCACCCCGACATGTACACCACGTGCATGTATTGTTTTTTGTTGCGCATGTAACCGTGTGCCCAATCACACGCGACACGTCATTACCGCGAGATTTGACGCACCCTGCAACCCACCGCCGAAACAATAATCCAATCAACCCCCATGACGGAAAACCAGCCCGCGGTAGTGATGTATATGCACGGGTCCCGGAAATCCGCCGACCACCTCCCCAAGAGTAAGCGTTCGTCCTGGATCCACTTTTTATTGTCCCGGGGTCCGAGAACGAGCCCCAGAAGCCGAAAGCGAGGAAAAGCGCCAGAGCGCCGACGGGCCCGCCTCTTCCCTCACCTTCCGACCTGCCACCCTGAGGGGGCGAAGAACGATTTAAAGTTGACGTTCCAGCCGCCTGGGGGGCAGGCGCCCACGACGGCGAAAAAGTCCATGTCATACCGCTCTTCTAGGGAATCAAACTCTATACACCACCGACGATTCTTCCGGCCCTGCATTGGAATTTGCACTGGAGAGCGGATCCTGGTGTATACGGGACCCTGGTGTATACATTTTTCGTTGTTTCCCTTGGAAAACGGGGGAGAAGTATACACTACACCACCCCGACGTCGTCCCCGACCCTCAAAAAAGTCCTGGGGTCGAAAAACCGCCCGCCACTGGTAATGTATATGCTCCAGCTTCTGAGAAAAGTCTATGTTATACCATTCTTCGCCCGCTGACACCCGGCGCCTGGGGGGGGAGGAGGGCCCAAGGAGAGCGCGACGCGGGCCTGGGCTCGACGCCCGCCCGTGCGGTACGGGCACGCTCGGGGGGGGGGGGGGCGTGCCGAGGACCGCCTCGGCAGGAGCAGCGGACGGCCAGTCCGCACCGCGTCCGGCCAGCTCTCTAGATGACGATGACGATGACGACGACGATGACGACGACGACGATGACGATGACGATGACGATTAGGATGTCGATGACGACGATGATGACGACGACGACGATGACGACGACGACGACGATGATCATCGTCGTCATCGTCGTCATCGTCATCGTTATCTTCATCTTCATCATCATCGTCGTCATCGTCATCGTCATCGTCATCTTCATCTTCATCTTCATCGTCGTCGTCATCGTCGTCGTCGTCGTCGTCGCCTCGCCCCCCCCCCGAGCCCGTCCTCCCAGGGAGGGCCTCCCCCGAGGGCCAGGCACGCTGCACGGGGGAGGGCTACAATCGACGAGCGCGCTCGACTACTCGCAACGCAGCCACTTTTAGGCCGGGCGTGTCCTCTACAGGGGGATTTTCAGCTTGACAAATTAGAAATAAGCCCCAAACATTTTCCAACAATGCTCGAAAATGCTCCAGAAATCGTCCCCCGACTATTTTCTTTACTATGTTTGAATATTTCTCCTGTAGAGGGACATGCCCGACTTAAGGCGACAAACGACAAGCGCGCTCCACTACTCGCAAGGCAACTACTCGCAGGTGAGCAAAATCCGCCGCGGGGGATACACGCTCCATTATATAGGGGAAGACATGCTCTTTTTTCGGACGTTTGCAAGCAGGCACTCTGCGAGTAGTGGAACGCGCTTGGTGAGACAAATGGGAGGGGGGAAAAGGCTGCCCTTTTCGGGCCCTAGAGGCCCCCTTGGGGGTCCTAGAGGACCCCTTTGGGGGCCCTGAAGGGCTCCTTTTCTGCAGCCCTCGCTGCCCCCCCCCCAGTTTGTCGCCCCCCCATAACGCGACGCCCAACACGAGTCGCCGGGGACGATGCCGGAGATTTGCCCTCAACCTCACGGTGGGGCTTGTCAGCCGCCGTGCTTCAGCAGGGTAGCCCGTGCTTGGTGGTTGGTCCCCCCCATGGGCGTCGCCACCCGTGTGTACTGTTGACTCCACTGATACAATCCTTCCCATGAGTTTGAACATGAATCAGTCGCTTTGGCAGTGCCCAGGAGGGTCAGCACCAAGCTTGCCATCGCTCGGACGCCCCTTCCCCGTGCATTTTTGGGGCGTCGCGCTTCTTCCTCAGGATGCTCCGAGAGGGTCCAAAGAGGGTCCAGATGTTCTGGCGCTGGCCTCGCCAAACAAAAAGTGCACGCGTCCGAGCGTTCGGTAGCAACTCACGGGAGCCTCCCATGCCATCTTGTGGGCTCTTGCGAAGCGACGCTAATCGACGCCAAATCGACGCTACTCGACGCTAAATCCACGCTCATCGACGCTAGCCGACGCTAAGCCGGCGCTATCTCATCGACTCGCGGACGCCAATCGACGCGAATCGACGCTAAAGACGGAATCGAGAGGGCATACCAGGCTCCCATGGTTTGCTGCCGAACGAGCGATGCCAAGCACGAATTTTCGTGGACCCCTCAGTCTGCGAGGACACCCGGCGCGGCCGGGAAGGACAAAGGCAGAGAGCGCAGGGTCAGGCCGTGGCAGTTCGCCGCTCCCACGGCCGCAGCTCAAGCGCCCATGGAGAAGAGGCCCCCCCCCCCTCGCCCAACGGCGGGCGGCGAGCCTCGTCGCGGGGGCGGAGGCCTCGTGGGAGACGGCCTTCGGCTGCGGGCTACGGTGCAGTCGAGGGCAGAAAATCCACCCTCACGCTAAGCACCCCGACACGCGGAACCGTCTAGTGAACGCACCCAGAGAGTGAATCGAACAGGGCAGGGCCGTTTAGTAACCGTCCAAGGCCGGCCGTTTAGTAGACGCCAATTGTCGGATCTGGGTGGTGCTTCCTCCCTTGATGCAGGGGTCCGACCGTAAGAGAAATGATCCTGGCCAAGGACCCAACCATATGCAATTGTTACTAGCACAATGACTGGTCTCGTCTTCGGTGGAGCTCCTTATGAGGCTACGAAATGTGTGAGGGGTGTGCCGAAATTGGTGCGGTGGCGTCATGCGAGCGCAGCCGCTGGGGACTTCGGTGGAGCTCCCTATGGGGCCACGAAGCGCTGTTTTGAGTGGGGGAAACGCAAGGAGGAGGGAAAAGGGGGAGGAGGAGAGGAGAGGAGAACGCGGAGCCCGTCTTCTCAAAACGAGGGCCCAACACAGCAGGATGGTTGGGAAAAAAGCAGAGAAGAGGCAGTAGGCCCTGTTGCTGCGCGACAGGGCGAGATCTTCCAGCGGCAGCGCAGGGGCCAGCTCACGCGGGAAAACGCGCGCGGGAGAAGGCCACCAGCTAAAGAGCAGAGACCAGCGCGGAAGAAGGGAACTGGTCGGGCACAATCGTCAGCTACAGGGCGTGGATCAATTCGTGCGAGAAGGCAGGCGGTGGCAGCGGGCTCAGTTGCGGCAAACGGGAGTTTTGCGAGGCACGTCTCAGCTACAACGCAAGGGCCACTTCGTGCGAGAAGGGCGCTCGTGGAGCAGGTCTCCAGCTACAAGGCGGGGGGCTGAGCGTCGTGCGCGAACGCAGGCCGTGCCAGCAGGATCGGTCGCTGCACGGGATCGTGCGAGGCACACCTCAGGGACCAGCTCGTGCGAGAAGGCAGGTAGTGGCAGTCGGCGCTGTTGCTGCAAATCGAGGTCATGCGAGAAAAAAGCGAGAAGGGGCACATGAGACAGGTCTTCAGCTACGCCGTGCGGGGATGGGATGCGGAGATGCGATCGTGCGAGGAGGCTGGCAGTGGCGGCTCGCTCGGTCTCTACACGAGGTCGTGCGAGACGGATATCAACTGCAATGCGGAGATCCGAGCGTGTGAGAAAGTAGGCAGTGGCAGCGGGATGCACAGCTCAGCGACAGTACGAGTACCAGCTCTTTCGAGCAAGTAGGCAATGGTAGCAGGCCGTGTTGCTGCAAGCCAGGGGCGTGCGAGACATAGGTCAGCATTCACGCAGGTGTCGGCTCGTGCGAGAAAGGCGCTCGCTGGACGGGCTTTCAAAAGTAAAATGCGGCGACCCGGTCGTGCGCGAAGGCAGGCAGTGGCACTAGGCGATGTTGCTACGCGGGGGCCGTGCGAGACACATCTCAACTACACTGAGATCAGTCCACGCGAGTAGGCAGTGGCACTGTCGACGCAATGGGGCTCGAACGATCCAAGCTCCGCTACAGCGCAGGGATCAGCTCATGTGTGAAGCATGTGGGTGCGGAGATACGATCGCGCTAGACGCAAGGAGAGAGAAGGTGGGACCAACATCATCAGCTATAAGCGCCAGGGTCGGGTGTCGCTGGATTTCTTCAAGAGCAGTGGGAGTACGCTCTGCTGTTGTAGGCCTCCAGAGGCTCCTCACCCTCAACACGCCGCCAGGATAGGCCTGGGTGAGCTAGGCCTGGCCGCTGCAGACCTCCAGAGGCTCTGCACCCGCAACACGACGCCGACCCCGGCAAGTCCGGACCCCTTCGCCAGGAACGCTTCTGCATCCTGGGCCGTGCTTTACGGTCCTGGGGCTCGGCGAGGGCCCACCCCGAGGCCGAGAACATCCCAGAAAACGTCCGCAGCGACGTTTGTTTGACACGACGCGAGGGGGTCCGGTCTGGCGACCCCTCCCGCCTCTCCTCTGACCCCCCACCCCCCCTCGCGGGGGCCGCGCCTCCTTCTCCACGGCGGGCGCAGGTGCCTCCTGCACCACGGCGCGCGGCATCGCCTGGAGAATGCGCGGGGGGGGGGGGGGGGGCCGAACGCGGCGCGGGGGCCGGGCACGCCCCC
>CAUYUJ010002857.1:34046-49046 GCA_963575745.1 Prorocentrum cordatum | reverse complement strand
CGAAACGTGTGAGAGGTGTGCCGCAATGGGCGCGGTGGTGTCATGCGAGCGCAGCCACTGGGGCCTTCGGTGGAGCTCCTCATGGGGCCACGAAACGTGTGAGGGGTTTGCCGAAACGGGCACGGTGGTGTCATGCGAGCGCAGCAACTGAGGCTTTCGGTGGAGCTCCCCATGGGGCCACGAAACACGTGAGCGGTGTACCGAAATGGGTGCGGCGGTGCCATGCGAGCTCTGCGAGCGCAGCCACTGGGGCCTTTGGTGGAGCTCCCCATGGGGTCACGAAACGTGTGAGGGGTTTGCCGAAACGGGTGCGGTGGTGCCATGCGAGCGCAGCAACTGAGGCTTTCGGTGGAGCTCCCTATGGGGCCACGAAACATATGAGCGGTGTACCGAAATGGGTGCGGTGGTGTCATGCGAGCGCACCACTGGGGCCTTTGGTGGAGCACTCTATGGGGCCACGAAAAGTATGAGGGGTGTACCAAAATGGGCGCGGTGGTGTCATGCGAGCGCAGCCACTGGGGCCTTCGGTGGAGCTCCCTATGGGCCACGAAACGCTGTACTGGGTGGGCGAAACGCAGGGAGGAGGGAGGAGGAGGAGGAGGAGGTGGGGGAGGAGGAGGATGAGAGGAGAGGAGGAACGCGGGGACCGTCTCCTCAAAACGAGGACCCAACACCACAGGATGGTTGGGAACACAACAATATAGATAGAACAACGCCCCCGGCCCCAGGCGTTTTTAACATCAACGAGGGTCCCGATCGTCCGGAGTCGTGGGAGGCGGTGCTCAAGGGACGAAAACTGGTGAAACGCACAAGGGCATGCTAGTACTGTACGCCCCCCTTGGAGGCGCGCAACATCTTATGGCATATCGCTACCTGGGCGGTACGGCCAGACAGCGCCCGCCGCAGGGCATATGCTGCAGGGATTCCTAAGCGCGCGCGTCGCCCCCTGGGGAGCCGACGCAATGCCGATGTCGTGGGAGCGGTGAATCTGGAGGAGGAGGAGGAGGAGAAGGAGAAGGAGGAGAAGGAGGAGGAGGAGGAGAAGGAGGGGGACGGGGAGGAGGAGGAGGAGGAGGAGGAGGAGGAGGAGGAGAAGAAGGAGGAGGAGGAGGAGGAGGAAGGAGGGGGAGGAGGCGGAGGGGGAGGAAAAGGAGGAGGAGGAGGAGTTACCTGCCCCGCCCGACAGGTTGGGGCTGTCGGACTCAAAGAAAATACCCGCCTCCTGACTTCGACGAGTGCCAGCTGCATGCCGCGGCCGCCAGACCCAAAGCGTGCCAGTGCTCCAGGGTATCCTGCCTCGCTCTCTCGGGTGGGAGGCCCTTTATGTGTCTACCCCTCCGTTTTGGTTATTGTCCCTCGCACCCTCTTCCGTTTCCCTCCCCCCATCTCTGCAGTCGCATCCGGGCCTGAAGAACATCCCTCAAGAACATGGGACCCTCCGTCGGCCAAAAGAAACAGAACAGCCAAGGTACCCTCCAACAAACACGAGAAACACGAGGGTACCCTCCCCGAACCGACCTCGACCTTATACCTCGGTCCGACAGTACGCGTGTCCGAAGGCCTGCTTGGAATTGCCCACATCTGCTCTAAATTTGCTAGTGGCTCTCAGGCGCATTCGTCCAACTATTGCGTTTGTCTTCAGTGGAGTGGACTTGCACATTGGATCACAGGTGCTTGGAGTTACTACGATCGGACTTCCAGGGTTACGCTGCCTGCGTTTGTTGTTCATTTGATTCGGACTTCGCGTCGTCGTGCTGGTCGTTATCGTCGTGCTCGTCGTTGTCGTGATCGTCATCGTCGCATCATCACTCGTCGTCGTCGTCGCTCATCTCGTCGTCGTCACTTTTCGTCGTCACTTTTCGTCGTCACTCGTTGTCGTCGTCACTCGTTGTCGTCGTCACTCGTTGTCGACGTCGTCGTCGCTCGTCGCCGTCGTGATTCGTTGATGTATTCGTCGTCGTCGCTCGTCTTCCTCGGTGACTCGTCGTTATTGTCGTTCGTTGTCGTCGCTGGTCATCGTCGCTGGGCGTCGTCGTCATCAGCTCCCATCATCGTCGTTGTTCTCGCCGCAGTCGTCGCGACTGAACTCCGCTTGTCACCAGTCCTCTTCGTAGACGCGGTCGTTCCCGTCGTGCTCGTCGGCATTCGTGACTTGTCGTCATCGTCGTCGCCACTCTTCGTCGTCGTACCTCGCTGTCATCGTCGGGACTCCTCTGGTAGTCGCTCCTCTGGCAGCCGTCGTTCGTGGTCGTCGTGGTGACTCGACGTCGTCGTCTCTCGTCGTCACTCGTTCCTGGTCGTCGACACCCATCGGAGTCACTCGTGTTTGTCGTCTTCGTCGTCGTGTCGTCGCTTGTCAACAATGATAATCATCGTCGTCGTCGCCCGTCGTCGTCATCTCCAGCGTCTTCATTGCCTTCGTGTCGTCGTCGTCGCTCTTCATCGTCGTCCATGGTCGTCGTCGTCGTCCCTTTTCGCCGTCGTCCACGTCATGATCGTCGTCCGTCTCCACTCGTCGTCTCTCGTCGTCGTCGTGGCCGTCGCTCGTCGTAGTCGTAACTCGTCGTCGCCGACGTGGTCGCTCGTCGACCTGACCGAGCGTGAGCGAAAAGTCACGCACACTACACACACATACACAAACACACACACACACACACACACACACACACACACACACACGCACAGACACACAGAGACACAGAGACACAAACACACACACAGCACACACATACGCCCGAAATACAGCCCATTCCTGCCCCGCCCGCGCAATCCACCCCCATCCCAACGCTCACGGAACAACTCGGAGCGACGCTCTTTCCAGCGCCTCGGGCCCAATGAGCGAAGCCGCGGAGCCCTCGTGGGGTCCTGCGTGAGGCCCGCCGCTGGCATACTGGATATCGACGGGGGCCGCACGCGCGTGCCGTCAGGCTTTCGGGGAGGGAACAAGCGGGAGGCGGGAGCGGACAGCAAAACGAAAGTACACCCTGGCGACAGGACACCCTAAGCAGCATGTGTAGATTGTGAACCAATGAAAAAAACTTCCACTGCACTGCACATGCGGGAGACCCTGCTATAGTGGATATATCGCGGGAGCTTTCCTCCGTGCAGGACCATCACGACTCAGAACAGAAAGCAGCACAGCAGCCGTACGGATACAGGGCTGCTCCTATTCAAAAACGGGGCTCTCGCTGGGCGGATCCATGAACGTTCTGACCTGCACGGTTTCCCCCGGGGCCGCAGGCGACCCGAGGAGGAGGAGGAGGAGGAGGAGGAGGAGGAGGAGGAGGAGGAGAGGAGAGAGGAGGAGGAGGAGGAGGAGGAGGAGGAGGATGAGGAGGAGGAGAAGGAGGAGGGGGAGGGGGGAGGGGGGAGGGGGAGTAGAGGAGAGATGTGGAGAGGAGGAGGAGGAGGAGGAGGAGGAGGAGGAGTAGGAGAGGAGGGAGGAGGAAGAGGGGAAGGAGGAGGAGGAGGATGCGGAGGAGGAGGAGGAGGAGAGAGGAGGAGGACGGGTCGCCTAAGCCCTTCGAAGAAACCCTCCGTTCTGACCCTACCGATTGACAGCTCTGACACCCAGAAGGAAACACGATGGTGCAAGAGGCGAGGAAAAAGACACACTCCTCCTCCTCCCTCCTCTCCTCCTCAGCTCCTCCTCCTCCTCCTCCTCCTCCTCTTCTCCTCCTCCTCCACCTCCTCATCCTCCTCCTCCTCCCCCCTCCTCCTCCTCCTCCTCCTCCTCATCCTTCCCCTCCCTCCTGCTCCTGCTGCATCCTGCTCCTCCTCCCTCCTCCTGCTCCTCCTCCTCCTCCTCACCTCCTCCCTCCTCCTCCTCCTCCTCTCCTTCCTCCTCCTCCTCCTCCTCCTCCTCCTCCTCCTCCTCCTCCCTCCTCCTCCTCCTCCTCCTCCTCCTCCTCCTCCTCCTCCTCCTCCTCCTCCTGCTCCTTCCTCTCCTCCAGTTGGGCAAAGAGGTGCGCTCGCCTCCCCGCGCTCGATGGCGACGATCTCGGAGAGGATCTTGGCCTGGCGCGGAGGCGGGAGCGGAGGGAGGGGACGGGGGGGGCGTCGAGCCAGGAAGGGGCGAGGACAGGGCGGATGTAGCGAGATGTTCATGCCTGCGTATGGGCTACCTCGACCGGGTCCGTCCTCCATGTATATGTATATATATATATACAAATAGATATGATACCGGAGAAAACCCAATCAAAGTCTTTCTAGGGATATAGGGCTATGGGGATATTGGGCTATAGGGCGATGGGGCTATGAGGCTACAGGGCTATGAGGCTATCGGGCTATGGGGCCATAGGGCTATAGCTCCATGGGGCTATAGGGCAATAGGGGTATAGGGCCATAGGGCTATAGGGCTGTAGGGCTATGGGGCTATAGGGCTCTGGGGCTATGGGGCGATGGGGCTATAGGGCTATAGGGCCATAGGGCTATGAGTCTATAGGATAGGGCTATAGGGCCATAGGGCTATAGGGCTATAGGGCCATAGGGCTATAGGGCTGTAGGGCTATGGGGCACTGGGGCTATAGGGCTCTGGGGCTATGGGGCCATGGAGCTATCGGGCTATAGGGCCACAGGGCTATGAGTCTATAGGATTATAGGGCTATGGGACCATAGGGCTATAGGGCATTAGGGTTATAGGGCTATGGGGCTATAAGGCTATAGGGCTATAGGCATATAGAGCTATAGGGTTATAGGGCCTTAGGGAAATACGACTATAGGGCTATAGGGCTGTAGGGCTATAGGGATATAGGGCTATAGGGTTATTCGGATATTCGGCTATTGGGCTATGGGGTATGGGGCCATAGGGCTATGAGGCTATATGGCCATAGGGCTATAGAGCTGTAGGGCTATAGGGCTATAGGGCTATAGGGCTATAGAGCTGTAGGACTCTAGGGCGATAGGGCTATAGGGCCATAAGGCTATAAGGCTATAGGGCTATAGGGCTGTAGGCCTATTGGGCTGTAGGGCTATAGGACTATAGGGCTATGGGGCTATGGGGCTAAAGGGCTATAGGGCTACAGAGCTATAGGGCTATAGGGCTATAGGGCTATAGGGCTGTAGGGCTACAGAGCTATAGGGCTATAGGGCTCTAGGGCTCTAAGGCACCCGGGCACCCGAGCACCCGGGCACCCGGGCACCCGGGCACCCGGGCACCGGGGCACCCAGGCACGGCACCTGGGCGGGACGCGGAAATCCGTGGCAAACCTCACCTAACCATATGAATCCGCTAGGACCCCTACAGAGGCAAGCTCAATCAAAGTCCTTATAGGGCTACAGGGCTATGGGGATATTGGGCTATAGGGCGATGGGGCTACGGGGCTATAGGGCTATGGGGCTATGGGGCTATAGGGCCATAGGGCTATGAGTATATAGGGCTATGGGGCTATAGGGCTATGGAGATATAGGGGCATGGGGCTATAGGGCTACAGGAATATAGGCAGATAGAGCTATAGGGCTATAGGGCTGTAGCGCTGTAGGGCGATAGGGCTATATGGCAATAAGACTATAGGACTATAGGGCGACTATAGGAGTATTGGGCTCTTGGGCTATTGGGCTATAGGGCCATAGCGCCATAGGGCTATGGGTCTTTCGGGCTATAGAACTATGGGGCTATAGGACTATAGGGCTATGGGGATATAGGACTATAGGGCTGCAAGCCTTTAAGGCACCCGGGTACCTAGGCACCCGGGCACCTGGGCACCCGGGCACCCGGGCACCCGAACACAGGGGCACCCAGGCAGGCCGCGGAAATCGGTGACAAACCTGACCAAACCATATGAATCCGCTAGGACCCAGAAGCAAGCTCTGATTGGGGAATTTATGATATCGGAGAAAACACAAATCAAAGTCCTTTCAGGGCTATAGGGCTATGGGTTATTGGGATATAGGACGATGGGGCTATGGTGCTGTAGGGCTGTGGGGCTATAGGGCTATAGAGCCATAGGGCCATAGGTCTATAGGGCTATAGACTATCGGGCTATAGGGCTATAGCCCCATTGGGTTATAGGGCTGTAGGGCTGTAGGGCTATGGGGCTCTGGGGCTCTGGGGCTATGGGGCGAGATGGCTATAGGGCCATGGGGCTACGAGTCTATAGGGATATGGGGCTATAGGGCTACAGGGCCATAGAGCTATAGGGCGATGGGGATATAGGGCTATAGGGATATAGGGCTATAGGGCTATAGGCATGTAGAGCTCTAGGGCTATAGGGCTATAGGGCTATAGAGCTATAGGGCTATAGGGCTATCAGACTATCCGGCTATAGGGCTATAGGGCTACAGGGATATAGGGCGATAGGCCTATCGGGATATTGGGCTATTGGCCTGTTAGGCCATAGGGCTATAGGGCGATGGGGCTATAGGGCTATTGAGCTGTAGGACTATAAGGCTATATGGCTATAGGGCTGTCGGGCTAGAAGGCTATAGGGATGTAGAGACATAGGGTTCTAGGGCGATAGAGCTATAGGGTTACAAGGTTATAGGGCTATAGGGCTATAGGGCTAGCGGGCTGTTGGGCTATAGTGCCATAGGGCTATTGGGCTATGGGGCTATCGGGCTATAGGCATGCTGAGCTATAGAGTGCTGAGCTATAGAGCCATAGGGCTATAGGTCTATAATTCGGGCTGTAGGGCTATAGGGTTATAGGGCTATGGCGCTATATGGCTATCAGGCTATAAGGAAATAGGGCTACAGGGCTATTGGGTTTTAGGGCTATAGGGCTATAGGGCTATAGCGCTATAGGGTTATATGGCTATAGGGCTATAGGGCTATAGGGCTTTGGGGCTATTGGGCTATTGGGCTATATGGCTACCGGGCACCCAGGCACCTGGGCACCCAGGCGGGCCGCGGAAATCGGCAGAGCAGCTAACCTAACCATATGAATCCGCCAGGACCCCTACGGAGGCAAGCTCTGATTGGGGAATCAATCCGCTAGGACCCCTACAAAAGAAAGTTCTGATTGGGGAATATGTTGACGCTGCGATCATGCGCTTCTGGTCCGCGCAGCATAAAACAAACAGATTCGCAACAAAAACCAACAACACACAAGACACAACAAAACAACGAGCACGCAAAAGAAAACCGCACCTGTATAAATAAAAATAAGACGGTTCGCTCCGATCTGCCCGCATGCCATTCAACACGTATACCCCAATCCTTCGATACCCGCCTTCTTCGTTTTCGATCGTACCCCCTCTGGGGATACATCTTCCTTGCCTGCCGCGCGTATTTGGCGCAGCCCCTAACACAAGGGAGGGAAGATTGATGGAAGGGGGAATGAGAACGAGCACGGAATTAGGAGGGGGGCCAGGACAAGAAAACACGCGGCAGAACCAGACGGACTGATCGGGCGGGTGAACCCTAACGGGCGGGTCGGGAAGGCGGGCCCAAGCGGCCAAGTCCAGCAGGCGGGTTGCTAAAACATGCTTACTGCATGAATCGCGAGAAGATCTGAAGCGATAGCGCGATTCCCTAGTGAAACGCGAGATAAACTAGAGCGAGAGCGCAATTCCTGAGCGTCGAAGGCGCGGCATCTGAATAAAATGCGAGGAAGTCCCACGCGAGAGCGCGGTTCTTGCGCAAATTGTGAGGACGTCCGCGCGAGAGCGCAATGTTGGAATTAAGCGTGAGAACCTATCAGGCGAAAGCCATTGTTGTTGTCGGGGTCCACAAGCGCAGCTCGGTGACCGCATTTTTTATGGAAAAACAAGGTACGAGCCCCGTGAGGAGAATCTCAATTCAAAACACGCCACTGTCGGTCGCGCGTCGCCCCCCGCTCCGCTCAGGCACCTCACCCGCCGACCGGCGCGCGCGCGCGGGGTCCGTAGCCGCCTTGGCTCAAGCCGCTCAGGGAGCCATCCAGGCTTGCGCGGCCAGGGCCTGCCCCCAGCCTCGGGTCCGCCGCCGGCGAAGGCAGCGAGGGAGCCTCGCTCCCCCCTCTGGGCTCTCGCCCCTGGGTCATGGAGTCGCGCGCGGCGCGGCGGCGGCGACAGCGGCGCGCGCCCGCTGCCTTCGCCGCCGGCGCCACTGGCGCCGTTGCGCCCCCTGGCCTGGCGCCCCTCGGCGCCGGCCGGTCGGCGCCGCCGCCGCGGTCACGAGCCCGCAGAAGAAGTTGGCGGCCGACATCGCCACCTGTCGTCTGGCCACAATGGCGATCATCGGAATGCTCTTCCACGACGGCGTCACTGGCTCCCCGCGGGCCGAGTGGGTGCCCCACACAAGCTCTCCTCCGCACGCGGTCGACAGTGAGCTGGGCGCGCCGGGCCCGGCGCACTTCTGCGCTTTCTGCAGACAGCCCACGGCCGCACACCGCGGCCCCCCCGTGTGGAGCCGGAACAGATTATGGGAGTGACCGTGGGTTGGCCTTCTGGCCCCCCCCCCAGGCCTGCCCGCCTCCCCCCTTTGCCTGGTTTTCAGGCCAGCACGCGGTCCCCTCGGCAGTTCTGCCAGTGGGCCTGCTCGCTCGCTGCTCCCCCCGCGGTACCTCACCTTGGGTACCCTGGCACTGCCATCCCCCTCCCCGCGTCTCGAAGGTCACCAGATCTCGGCGCCCGCCCGCCCACTTGCTGGCCCTTCCCAGCTCCACGCCGCTCCCCCATGATGGCGTGGCTCCGCATCTTTGTCTCATGCCCTTCGGCTACACGCCAGCCGCTCTTGCCGCGCTAATCGCAGCGCGCTCGTGGCGGCCAGCGCTCCGCCCTTTTCCGTCTACCATCGCGCCTCGTAGGTCACCAGATCTCGGCGCTTGGCCTAGCCGCTGGGTTCGCCAGCACCGCCGGCTCCCCCACTGGTGTGGTCCATTGCATCAACATGTGCCACGCACTTCTCCGTGCAGCCGTTTGCTGCTTGTCCTGCGTCGGTCTTCATTCCTACGGGCTGGCATTAATTGGCTGGTCTGGGCGTTCCGTACTGGCCCATTCGCGGCACCTGCTCCCCCACACGGCTCTGCCCGGCCGCCGTCGGGCTGCATCCCCCCCCGAGCTGCTGCCTGGCGCCGCGGCTGACTCCCCCCCCGGCGCCCGCCCCGCCGCAGCCAGGACTTGCCTGAGCGGGCCCGGCTTCGTTTTTTCCCGTTGAGCCGGGGTCTCCTCCTCGCCTCCCGCGCATTGCGGCCCAATTTGCATCTAGCGCGCCCCACTTGTGCCCGATCGCCGGAGCAGCAACGTCTGCCCAGCCGCCGACGGAAAAAAGTGTGTGCGGGGCACCGAGCTCCTGGACGCCCAGAATGGCGCCCAGGGCCTCAGGGTGGCAGCGTCGAGGGCTGGATCTTCGCGGCAACACATGCCGTGCTCCTCTTCGCTTCTCTTTTCCTCCTTCTCCTCCTCTTGCACCGTGAGTCTTCGTTTCACGGCAAGAGGACTCAGGGGCTCTCGTCCCACACGCCTTGATTGAATCGATATCGGTCGCCCTTCGCCGCCGCGCCTGATTCGGCAAAGCGGGGGTCGCGGGGGAGTCTCCGCCCGCACCCGTGGAGCGCCCTCTCGCCCAGGAGTGCAGCGAGGAGCGCGAAGGCCAGGGAAAGTCTTCCTCCTCCTCCGCCTCCTGCTCCTCCGCCTCCTCCGCCTCCTTCTCCGCCTCCTCCTCCTCTGGGGAAACCACAGGGTACCGATATCGGAGGGAACGCATTTCACGGACGCTTGCCTTGGGAACATTCGGCGGCGCGTTTCGAACCGGGGGGGGGCCCCCCGTGAAAAAAAGAGAACGCCCCAGGGGTCCGTTCCCGTTCCCGTTCCCGTTCCCGTTCCCGTTCCGTTCCCGTTCCCGTTCCCGTCGTCGTCGTCGTCGTCGTCGTCGTCGTCGTCGTCGTCGTCGTCCCGTCGTGGTCGTCGTGCGTCGTCGTCCCGTCGTGGTCGTCGTGGTCGTGGTCGTCGTCGTTGTCGTCGTCGTCGTGGTCGTCGTGGTCGTCGTCGTCGTCGCGGTCGTGGTCTCTGTCCACCCTGAAGGGGGGTCAAGAGGGAGGCTCCAGAAAGGCTGCGGACGCTTGGAGGCGTGTTGGGCTCTCCTGAGAGGCCTCTCGGGGGCCTCTTGGAAGCATGTTGCAGGTCTCTTGGGGCCCGTAGGGGTCTTCTTGGGGACGTCAGGGCGGAGGACTTGGTGGTCTCCTGGGAGTTCGTTGGCGGTCTCGGAAGGTCTTTGTCAGACGTCTAGTAGTAGTAGTAGTCGTAGTAGTAGTAGTAGTAGTAGTAGTAGTAGTAGTAGTAGTAGTAGTAGTAGTAGTAGTAGTAGTAGTAGTAGTAGTAGTAGTAGTAGTAGTAGTAGTAGTAGTAGTAGTAGTAGTAGTCGTAGTCGTAGTAGTAGTAGTAGTAGTAGTCGTAGTAGTAGTAGTAGTAGTAGTAGTAGTAGTAGTAGTAGTAGTAAGAGTAGTAGTAGTAGTAGTAGTAGTAGTAGTAGTAGTAGTCGTAGTAGTAGTAGTAGTAGTAGTAGTAGTAGTAGTAGTAGTAGTAGTAGTAGTAGTAGTAGTAGTAGTAGTAGTAGTAGTAGTAGTAGTAGTAGGTAGTAGTAGTAGTAGTAGTAGTAGTAGTAGTAGTAGTAGTAGTAGTAGTAGTAGGGGAGGCCGTGGGAGGCTTGCCGTTCCTGTTCCCGTTCGCGTATCTTCGGTCGGCTCGAAGGCTCAGGGGGGGTAGACGGGCACGTGACCGGGCGGGAACGGAACGGGAACGGGAACGGGAACGGGAACGGGAACGGGAACGGGAACGGGAACGGAACGGGAACGGGAACGGGAACGGGAGCGGGAACGGGAACGGGAACGGGAACGGGAACGGACCTATAGGGCGTTCTCGCGCTTTTACGGGGGCCCCCCCCCAACACTCGGCGCCGTCGATCGAAACCAGGGGGACTCCCCTCCCCCCCAACCCCCCCCCTTCCCGAACCCCCCCCTCCTCGGCGCCGGCGCCGGCGGCCGCCAGCAGCGCCGACGGCAGGGACGCAGCGACGATGACCAGAGGCAGCCCAACCCCCCCCCCTGGCGCCCGCGCCGGCGCTGGCGGCGGCCAGCAGCGAGGGCGCTGGCGCCAGCGACGGCGGGGACGCAGCGACGATAACCAACACTACCACCACCACCACCACCATTACCACCACCACTACCACCGCCTCAACCCACCACCACCACCACCACCACCACCACCACCACCACCAACAACAACAACAACAACAACAACAACAACAACAACAACAACAACAACAACAACAACAACAACAACAACAACAATTATTCACTGCGTGGAGCTCCCCATATGTGCATCTACTCGCATGGACCTGTCCGCCGTGAATGTCTAGGCGCAAGAGCTTTCGAATATTAACAGGCTTCAGTTGTGACGGTCTGGACATCAATCTAACTGCGAATGAATTGGAGTGTGAATGAGCCTCAGTAGTACGAGCGCGTCTCTGTGCATGAGCCTGGGGCCTCCTGGGGCCTCCTGAAACCTACTGGGGCTTCCTGGGGTCTCCAGGAGCCTCTTGGGACCTCCTGGGACCTCCTAGGAAGGTTTCGTGCCCCAGGAGAGGCGCAATCTATAGCAACAGACGTACATAAAACATTGCGGATTAGAGCCACAGGAGAAGGGCAATCTATAGGAACACGCGTAAAACACCAAGGACTCGTGCCCCAGGAGAGGCCCAATATATAGGAACATGAGTAAACATTTAGGATTGTGTACACAGAGAAGGACCATCTATAGAAACATACGTAGAACATCAAAGAATCGTGCTCCAGGTGAGGCCCAATCGATAGGAGCATACGTAAAACACATGGGATTGGAGCCACTCCTGTTGCCTTCTGAGGCCTCCTGCTCCTGGGGCCTCTCGGGGCCTCCTGTTGCCTTCCGAGGCCTCCTGGCGCTTCCTGTTGCCTCCTGGGGCCTCCTGTGGTTTCCTGAGGCCTTCTGGAGCTTCCTGGGGCCTCCTGGAGCCTCTTGGGACATCCTGTGGCCTCTTGAGTCTTTCTGTGGCCTCCTGATGCCTCCTGGTACCTCATGTGGTCTCCTGGGGCCTCCTGGAGTCTGGCCCACCTGGGGGGTGAAAATGAGCGCCTCGCTCGAGACATCCTCCAAATCTGCTCCGAAAGCGAAGGATGTTGAGCCCAGAAACAAGCAAACCGCCTGAGACATCCCCACAAAATGGCCGCGAACGAGCCCGTGCAACCACCCCTGGCGGCTCCCCTTAGGGCCACGAGCCTGGCCACCAAAACAAGCAAACCGATCGAGACATCCTCAAAATCTGGCCCACCTGGGGGGTGAAAATGAGCGCCTCGCTCGAGACATCCTCCAAATCTGCTCCGAAAGCGAAGGATGTTGGCCCAGAAACAAGCAAACCGCCTGAGACATCCCCACAAAATGGCCGCGAACGAGCCCGTGCAACCACCCCTGGCGGCTCCCCTTAGGGCCACGAGCCTGGCCACCAAAACAAGCAAACCGATCGAGACATCCTCAAAATCTGGCCCACCTGGGGGGTGAAAATGAGCGCCTCGCTCGAGACATCCTCCAAATCTGCTCCGAAAGCGAAGGATGTTGGGCACAGAAACAGGCAAACCGCCTGAGACATCCCCACAAAATGGCCGCGAACGAGCCCGTGCAACCACCCCTGGCGGCTCCCCTTAGGGCCACGAGCCTGGCCACCAAAACAAGCAAACCGATCGAGACATCCTCAAAATCTGGCCCACCTGGGGGGTGAAAATGAGCGCCTCGCTCGAGACATCCTCCAAATCTGCTCCGAAAGCGAAGGATGTTGGCAAGACAAACAGGCAAACCGCCTGAGACATCCCCACAAAACGGCCGCGAACGGGACCGTGCAACACCCCTCGGCGGCTCCCCTTAGGGCCACGAGCCTGGCCACCAAAACAAGCAAACCGATCGAGACATCCTCAAAATCTGGCCCACCTGGGGGGTGAAAATGAGCGCCTCGCTCGAGACATCCTCCAAATCTGCTCCGAAAGCGAAGGATGTTGGCAAGACAAACAGGCAAACCGCCTGAGACATCCCCACAAAACGGCCGCGAACGGGACCGTGCAACACCCCTCGGCGGCTCCCCTTAGGGGTGCTGAAACCAGCGCCCCGCCTGAGACATCCTCGCAATCTGCTGTTTATCGAATAAGTCAGACAATGAGAAGGTCTGAGTATGAGTAATTCTGAGTATGAGTAAGTCTGTGTATGAGGAACTCTGAGTAAAAGGAGGAGGAGAAGGAGGAAGTCTGAGTATGAGTAAGTCTGAGTATGAGTAGGTCTGGGTATGAGTAGGTCTGAGTATGAGTAAGTTAATGTGATCAGGTCTGAGTATGAGTGAGTCTGTGTATGAGTAAGTCTGTGTATGAGTAAGTCTGTGTATGAGTGAATCTGAGTATGAGTGAGTCTAAGTAGGAGGAGACGAGAAGAGGGGAGGAGGAGAAGAAGAAGGAGTAGGAGGCGTCCAAGTAATAACAAGAACCCCATCTTAGGATATGGGGAACAACCCGCCACCACACCACCACCACCACCACCACCACAGCCATCACCACCACAACCACCACCACCACAATTCACCATCACCACCACCACCACCACAAAAACCCACCACCACTACCACCACCACCACCACTCTATCACGCCACCACCACCAACGCCACAACCACCACCACTACCAGCAGCACAACCCACCACCACCACAAACCACCAAACCACCACCACCACCGCCACCACCACCACCACCACCACCTCTACAAACCACCGCCACCACCACAACCCACCACCACCACAACAAACCACCACCACACCACCACCACCACCACCACCACCAAACACCACACCACCACCACACCACAAACCACCACCACACCACCACACACCACCACCACCACCGCCACCACCACCACCCACCACCACCACCACAACCACCACAACAAACCACCACACCACCACCACAACCACCACCACCGCCACCACCACCACCGCCACCACCACCAGCACAACCCACCACCACCACCACCACCACCGTCGTCCTCATCGACGCTCCCCGCCGCCCGCGGCCCGCCGCCGCAGGCGCCGGCGCCGGCCCAGAAAAGGAAATCGTCGTCCCCGCTGCGCCGCCGCCAGCCGAGGAGAGGGAGAGAGGAGAAGCAGGGGAGGGGGTGGGGTTCGACCCCCCCCCCCTCCGTCACGGGAGGGGGGGAGGGGGGGGAGGGTTCGAGACCCCCCCCTCCATCCAGGGGGGGGGGTCCGGGTCTAAATCCACCCCCCCCTTCAAGCAACCACAGAACGCGCTCTTTCCGATATCGCTACTCCCTGGACCTCGCCTGGAGGGCATTCTGACCAGGAATTCGAGGAGACTCCAGACGTGGCGACGAGGGCCCTCCAGGACGAGGAGCGGAACCCGTAGATTGTCCTCATATGATCCTCCTCTTCCTCCTGCCCCCCCCCCCGCCTCCTCGTGGAGGACGCTAAAGCAAGAGAAGGGCAGAGCAGGCGTTGATGCCTCACCCTCGATCTTTGCGGCCTCCTCGGGGGTGAGGGTGTCGGCTTCCTTCTCCTTCAGCTTCTCGATCTGCGAGAGCTTCTTGCGCAACGCCTTGGGCGCGAGGCATGCACAAGGAGGCGGGGGGGGGGGGGGGGGGAACACAGCCAGGCCAGGTAATGCTACGTGCTCCCGCAGATGAATGTGCCCCGCGATGTGCGGCAGCAGCGCCTCTGGGCCATGCCTCGAAGAAACCTGGTCCAGGCGGTGGCCGCCGCGGGCCCCAGGCCCAGAACCCACGCCAGGGCTTCCCGCTGTGTCACGGAGGTGGGGGCCCGCTCGGGTGCCTCTGGGCCGAGGAGGGGGAGGGGAGGGAGGGGAGGGAGGGGGAGGCGGAGGACCGCCATGCCCGTTGGGGGGAGGTTCGAGAACGTCGGAAGAGAAGAAGGGCGCAAGGCCACCCGAGGAGACCCCATTGCTCTCAAGCAGGGGGGGGACGTCATCCCTGCGGGAGGCCACCCACAGGCCCAGCACTTCGGATGAAGAGGAGAGGAGAGGAGAGGAGAGGAGAGGAGAGGAGAG
>CAUYUJ010002857.1:5654-33946 GCA_963575745.1 Prorocentrum cordatum | reverse complement strand
CTCCTCCTCCTCCTCCTCCTCCTCCTCCTCCTCCTCCTATCACGGGGTTTGGAGTCCTGCGCAGCCCACTGGGCAGGGCGGGACCACTGGCGGCGTGGCGGTGCTCACCAAAACGCATATCTCGGTCACGGCGCCGCCGTTCTTTGA
This sequence comes from Prorocentrum cordatum, assembly GCA_963575745.1. Lineage (NCBI taxonomy): Eukaryota > Dinophyceae > Prorocentrales > Prorocentraceae > Prorocentrum > Prorocentrum cordatum. The sequence goes on along the minus strand of CAUYUJ010002857.1, from coordinate 33,799 downwards.
CATGAGCTTGGCCCCTGGCCGTATCACAGCAGCGCATGTCCATTGGGGTGTGCGCAATGGGATTGTTGTGGTTTCCGCTTATTTTCATGACTCGGCCGGCCTGGACGAGGACAATTCCCAGTTGCAAGCCAGTCTTCAACATTATCTGCAGATGTTGTCAGCTCTTCAGTTGGATTGGTTATGTCTCGGGGACTTCAACATGCCTGCTGATGTCTTGGCGACGGGTTGGATGGCGGGTTTCTGTGGCGTGCAAGTCACGCCGACCGACCCCACGTGTATCAAGTCCGATCTCGGTAGCATCATCGACTACGGCGTCGTGTGTGCCAACCTGGTCACGCGGATTGACCCCATGTGGGTGGACCAGCACGCTACGACTTACCCCCACCTCCCCGTCCACCTGCCGATCAGGGCGTACGATGTCGAATCGTGGATCCGAGTCCGGTCCGAGCCTCGCGGGTTTGGCCCTGACGCGCCGGTGGGGTGTTCACCCTTCCCGCAGACCAGGGCTTGGGAGTTTGCGCTGAGAGCCGTCCAGAACGCGACGGACCAGCAGAGCCTCCAGAGGGCTTGGGACCAGGTGCTCCACGGCATCGAGTCGGAGCTTGCTGATAGATGGGGCCTCCGTGGTGGTGATCGGCTTGCCCACTCTGGGCGAGGAGGCGGCCCCGCGTTCAAATTGGTTAAGCAGGAGTGGAAACCGCCCCGGCGTCGGCAATACCAGGACGAGCGGACGGCGGCCATGCAAGTTGCTGCCCGGTGGATCTCCCATGCTCGCGGTACTTGGGGGCATATTTGCTTGCAGTGTCAGAGGCTTACGGCGTCCAGCCTCGTATGTGCTCTTACCCTCCAGCAGACCGACGGCTTGGTCAGCATATTGTTAGAGTTGCAGAGATTCTACCAGAATATTCAGAAGGCGCCGCTGGTCCTCCAACACCTGGACTCCGAGTTCGCGACCTTTCTCCAGCGAGGGATCGAGGTCTGGGCGGATCCCCGGGCTGACCACATGGCCCAGTCGCTGCTCGATAGGGCGGATGTTGCACGCAAGGCTTTCGAGAAGACCCGGTCGGCAGCGTGGAGATCGTGGGCGCGAGCTAGTTTGACTCATGGTGCCAGCGGCGCTCACAGGTTCACCAAGTTGCACCCTTTGCAGGAGGTTGTCGCGCAGACGCCTCGCGGTAGCCCGCACCTGCTTGCCCAGCGAGAGCTCGATCGTTGGATCAAGATCTGGTCGGTGCATGGGCTCTCGCAGTGCCGGCGGCCCCCGGATTTCGACGACTGGGAACGGCTGCCTCCGATGTCTGTGGATATGCTCCGCGCGGCCTGTTTGCGCTTCAAGTCGAAGACGGCAGTGGGCCAATCAGGCATAGCACCTAGGGCCTTGTGGCACCTGTCTGACGCTGGTTTCATTGTGCTCAGCCGCCTTTTCGCCAAGTGTGAGGAGCTCGGCTTTTGGCCAGATAATCGCATTGTCACCGAGCTGGTTCGCCTTCCCAAGGCGGACGGCGGGTCACGTTTGATAGCGTTGGTGCAGACGCTGATCCGGCTCTGGGCCAAGGCGCGCAGCTTGATTTCCAGGCGCTGGGCGGCCCAAACTGATTTGAGCGACGTTTGGGGCGCAGGAGGCGCGGCTCGCACATCCACGGCAGCGGCGTTCGAGCACAACCTCATGGCTGAGCTGGCGAAGCTGGTCGGGTGGCACACTGCCTCGGCCGCTCTGGATGCTTGGAAGTGTTATGAGTCTATCAGTCCAGGCGAAGTGGTGGCGGAGGCTCGGCATCACAATTTTCCGCTGCGGTTGGCATGGATGGTTGCAGAATATCATCGGCAACCGCGAGTTCTGAGAGCCTTTGCCTCTTACTCGGAACCCTTTGTGACATGGCAGGGGCTGCTGGCAGGCTGCCCCCACTCCACCTCCCTCCTTGCCCTCCTCACGCTGCGCGCAGTGCGCCGCGTGCGATCAGACCAGATCGTGCCCGAGCGCTTGTGGACGATCTGACGGTCCAGTGGGTGGGGGAGCGGGTGGAGGACGTTCGGAAGCTTTGGCTAGCTGTGGCGAATTTTAAGGCCGATGTTAAACCCCTTGGCCTGGTCCTCCAGTCTTCGGGATCTGGGAAAGCAGGGTACGTTTCGAGTAGCCGGCGTGTTCAGCGGGCCTCCCGGGGGTTCGCCGGCAGCGTGGGCCTCCACGCCAAGCGAAACATGCGAAACCTCGGGCACGAGCTAAACGGCGCGGACCGTACTCGGCCCATCACGCGAATTCGGCAGTCCCAGCTCAAGAGGCGACTCGGCAAGGTTCGAGGCCTCCAGAGAGCCGTCGGCCACAAGATCGCGTGCCTCTGGCGCAGCGGGCTGCTCCCGTCAGCGAATCATAGCGGGGCTGTTTCGGGCACCACTGACTCCGAGCTCCGGAGGCTTCGTGCTATAGCGGGGGGGCTGGTGGGGGCCAAGGGGAGGGGGAGTTCTTTGACCGTCTACCTGGCCTCCCAGGCCGACCCGTGGTTCGACCCCATTTTTGACGCAACCGTGGGCCCCATCAGGCAGTATGCGAATATAGTGTGGCAGCAATCGGTGTCGCTTGGGCTCTTGGAGAGGTGCTGGCGCGAGCTGGCGGCCAAGCGCGCTGATGGGTTTAACTGGCAACATGCTTCTGGGCCTCTAGCTGTAGTCTGGCTCTCCCTTCTGAGAATCAATTGGACCATGGAGTCCTCAATCATCCTCAGATCTGATCGTGGGGAGACCTTTTCTCTTCTGCACGTCGACCCTCACCACGTCGTCATGCATGTTCGTGCTGGTATCCAGCGCTGGCAAATGCTGAGAATCCAGGCGCATTTTCAAGATTTCCCCGGGGACTGCGAGCTGTGGCCCCGTGGGATCCGAGCTTGCGTTGGGTCCAAGAGGGCCGCTGTCAAAAATCCTCGGTCCGCGGGAGTTTTGAGGTCTATCTGGGCCAATTCCTGGTGGCTCCGGGATCGATTGTTTGATGCTGGCAGAGTTTCGGCACCGGCGTGCCGCGAGTGCGGGCAGGCCCGCGAAACGTGCGGCCACGTGATGTTTGAGTGCGACGTGCTGCGCACCCGCACGCTAGAGCACGAGGAGGAGGTGCCCATCCCGGAAGCTCAAGAGAAGGTGCGTGATCGGCTTTTGGCCCAGGGCCGCATCGGGCGTCGCGGGCGGAGCGACCCGAGCTCGTTTGAGTTTTCTATTGGCCTCCCTCTATTGCCCATGCCTGTGCCCCTGCCGCCTGACAACCCTCCTATCCAGTTCTGGGGGGATTGGTCCAGCCCGGCGGAAAGCTGGGGCAATTTAGCTTTCACGGACGGCTCAGGACGCTGGAGCAACCAGCCTGAGATCAGGTCGTGTGGATGGGGGCTGGTCCAGATTTCGGACACAGGCGTACCTCTCCGCGCCTGTTTCGGGCGCCTCCCCGGGGCCAGCCAGACGGTGGGCGAGGCAGAGCGCTTCGCCGCTCTGCGGGCTCTTGAAAAGATCCCCGCCTTAGAGTGCATCGTTTCTGATTTGCTCTCGTTGGTTGAGGAGGGCCAGCGCTGGGATCCCGTGGACGCGAGGCCTGGAGGGAAGCATGCAAGTTTATGGCGCCGAATTCGCGCGGCTGCGCAGGCTCGCCCAAAACCGCCTCCCGATTTTGTTTGGTGTCCTGCCCACGCGTCCCTGGAGGACGCCGTGGTCAGAGGGCCCCTGGATGGCCCCCCGTTTTTGTTTGCCCTCGGGAACTCCTGGGCCGATTTTTTCGCGAAACGGGGAGCCGCTGAAGAGTGCGTTGGCCAGGGCATTGCTGATCTGTTCCGAATGGCGCTCTCGGAAGCGCAGGAGTTCAGCGTGTATCAAGCCTGGGCAGGGCGTCGAATTATCGATCTCGGTCTCTTCGCGTCGGAGTCGGAGGTCGGTCGTCGCCCGAGTCCTGCCCCTGGCGCCCTGCCCAGCATCCCGACACCATTCATCGGAGATGAGACTGGCCACCAGTTATTTTACAGCCCGTCCCGTGGTGAATGGAGGTGCAGGCAGTGCAACACGGTTACAAAATCCCGCGCTGGCTTGCATAGCCTTCAGGTGGTGAAGAAATACCGTGTTTGCAAACCCTCGGACATCCAGCGTTGGGCTGCCCAGAGGCTGTTCAATAAATGCTGTGATTTTGTGCCCCAGACGTCCGAGGGAGCGGAGGCGGCGCTGTCGGCCGCCTCCAGGTTGCTCGATGGCCCCCCGCCCCCTGACCCGGCCCTGGTCCCTGGCCTGACGGGGGCTGCTGGCGCGGAGAGCTCTGGGGAGCGGAACGCCTGCGCCGATTTAGGCGTGGGTCGGTCCGTGGTGGGGGCCCCTGGCCCCTCGTCGGTGGCGGCGCCGAGCTCTGGGGAGTGTGGCCGTGCCGATTGGGACCTGTTCCACCGCCTCGGCCATCGGATGGCTGAGGTGGGGGCGTACGCCTTCTGCGAGCGGTGTGCCTGTGTGGTTGGGGAGGCGGGGCGGGTTCTCGCCCTCAGGCGACCTTGTAAAGGCCCCTCGGACGTCCCCAAGACCCTCAGCGCGCAGAAGTCCCGCTTAAAGCGGCTGCGCCGGGGCGAGACTCCTCGGTAGGCGTCTCCTTGGGTGGGCGTTTTAGCGCCATCTTTTATCATTTTGTTATGTAGGTGGGTCCGGGCAACTTGGACTCACTCTACTATCCGTATCCGTATCCTCCTCCTCCTCCTCATCCTCCTCCTCTTATCTCCTCCTCCTCCTCTTACCTCCTCCTCCTCCTTCTCCTCCTCCTCCCCCTCCCTCCTCCTCCTCCTCCTCCTCCTTCCTCCTCCTCTCCTCCTACTTCCTCCTCTTACCTCCTCCTCCCTTACCTCCTCTCTCTTACTCCTCCTCCTCCTCCTCCTCCTCCTCCTCCTCCTCCTCCTCCTCCTCCTCCTCCTCCTCCTTCTCCCACGTCATGCTCCGTCCTGCCTCCTCGAGGTAAAACTCACAAACTACTCGGCAAGACGACGAGTTCGCACGGAGCGTCCAAAAGCGCCCCGGATCGGCGGCACAGGCCGAGGCCTCTACAATAAACTCCAAAGTAGCAGGTTGGATGTTGCTGCGTAACGACGCTGTAAATGCACGGCAGGCACGCGCACATAATTCGCATCTGCCCACTCTTGGTCTTCTCCTCGCGAGGCAGGAGGCTAGAGCCGCGGTGCCGTTAGCACTCTCTGGGGAGCTGATAGCTAACAGAGTCTAGTAAAGATCTCCTCCTCGTCCCGCAATCTGTCACGTCCGATCCTCATTCCCAAGGCTTTGCATAAAGCCAAGCTACACCGTACCACGGTACATCCGCACTGTGCTGCCACAGCTGAGCGCAGGGAAGGGCGGCAGGGGAGAAGGAGCAGCAACAGCAGGAGACGATGGGGTGGAGGCGGAGGGGGAGGAGGTCGCCGACCTTGATGCGCTTCTGACTCTCAACGTCGACAGTGCCCGCCATCGCTCGTCGACAAAGACTCCTGCGCGCCGACGGCACTCAAGAGGCGTGGAGGTTAAGCCTTCATGCCCCGCATCACCCTCATCTGACCCATCCTCCTTCTCCTGCTCCTCCTCCTCCTCCTCCCTCTCTTCCTCCTTCCTCACTCCCGCCTAATCCTCCTCCTCCTCCTCTCCTCCTGCCTTCCTCATCCCTCCTCTCCCCCTCCTCCTCATCCTCCTCTCTCCTCCTCCTCTCCTCCTCTCTCCTCCTCCCCCCCTCGTCCTCCTCTCCTCCTCTCCTCCTCTCCTCCTCCCTCTCCTCCATCTACGCCTCCTCCTCCTCCTCCTCCTCCTCCTCCTCCATCCTCCTCATCTCATTCATCATCTCATCATCATCATCATCATCATCACTCCTCCTCCTCCCTCCTCCTCCTCCACCTCATCACCATCATCATCATCATCATCATCATCATCATCATCATCATCATCATCATCATCATCATCATCATCATCATCATCATCATCATCATCATCAGCATCATCATCATCATCATCATCATCATCATCATCATCATCATCATCATCCACCTCGTCCTCCTCCTCCTGCTCCTCCTCCTCGATGACGATCGCTACAGAGCTGTGATCTGGGCGTGCGAGAATGGCAAGCAGTGGCAACAGGCTCTGGCGCTACTCTACGAGAGGTGGAAGGCGAAGCAAAAGCCCGACGTCATCAGCTACGGCGCTGAGATCAGGTCGTGTGAGAAAGGCGAGCGGCACGCGGCTCCGACACCATTCTTCGAGGAGCGGGAGGCGAAGTTGGAGCCCGATGCCATCAGCTACAACGGCAGGGGCAGCAATGCAAGGATCAGCTCGCGCGAGAAGGCAATAGCAGCAGGCGGAAACGTTTCCAGCTGCACCCGTGTGTAGTCTGGCTCGGGGACGATCCGAGTGTCTGTGCATGGACTCGGTCGGGGGGCCGCGGGCGGCTTGTCGATCGAGGGGGGCGGGCTGTGGGACGCTCGTCGCGGATCGAGTTGGGGGGAGCTGGAACCAATGTTATCATCGACATCAGAGTGAGGGGGCCGAACGGTCATTCACTGTCCCTGGGCGCGTGGCTGAAGTGAGGTTCTGCGGTGCGGATCGTTGTTGTTGTTGTTATTGTTGTGGTTGTTGTTATTTATGTTGGTGGTGGTGGTCTTGTGGGTGTTGTTGTTGCTGCTGTTGCGGTTGCTGTTGCTACTGTTGTTGCTATTGTTGGTGATGCTGCTGTTGGTGGTGGTGTTGGTGGTATTGTTGGTGTTGATGTTGGTGTTGTTGCTGTTGGTGTTGATGTTGGTGCGGTTGTTGGTGTTGGTGCTGCTGTTGCTGTTGTTGGTGTTGTTGCTGTTGTTGTTGCTGCTGCTGGTGTTGTTGGTGTTGTTAGTGCTGTTGCTGTTGCTGCTGTTGGCTGGTGTTGCTGTTACTGCTAGTGTTGTTGTTGTGTGTTGTTGTTGCTGGTGTTGGTGTTGCTGATGCTGGTGTTAGTGTTCGTGTTGTTTTTTATATCGCCTCGTCATGACAAGACACCGGCTCGTCACTCCCAGCGCGTTTGGAGGGCCGTAGCAGCGACTGGCTTGGAAAGAAAAGCGCACGACAGCTCTGGGCTCTCACGGACGTGGGGGATGAGGGCGAGGGAGCAGGAGGGCGAGTGTGACGGCGGAAGAGGCATCGAACAGCGTCAATAAGCTAGCTTCCCATCTGACGGGAAGTGGGCTCCGTCATGCTACGAGGTCACAGCCAGTACTGTACAACGATCTGGGGCCATGTGCACTCTAAGCTTGCTTTTGGAAGTTGTCTGCAGACTATGTTACAGCCAACTCTCCCAAATAAGCAAATTGGCAGCGCTGAGTGGAGTCGATAGGGCCAACACGCGTAGGCGCGAATAGCATACCGACGAGTCTGCGCATAGCATGTCGGGTGTCAAACCAACACATCCTGGTATGCATGAAAAGCTGTATACTTAAATGCGCACGCTGGCACACCAATAATGCTGCATATCAATGTGTGATAAAATCAGCTGTAGCATAAGCATGGGTGACGCGACATACGAGGTCGCTGTAATCTAGATCTTAAATGAGGTGGCCCAGACGTAACAGCCTCAAAAGGACCTGCTTCGGAGGAGGGACATTTGAGACAACTGCGGCTCCCGCCCCGTCTAAAATCCGGTCTGCATGGCAGTTCCGCTCATGGGTCAAAATGAACAGGATTTGCTGTCGGTCTTTCCGAAGGTCGCCGCAGTGGTGGCCGTCCAAGGACGCCCAGCGCGGCGCAGCCGTCCCACAGGCGCACCGCTCTGGCCGGCACTCGGGCATATACCGCTCCAGCCGATCGGCCGCCGCTGCCGCGGCAGGCCAAGGCAGACTTCCATCGCGCCGTGACCAAGAGCACAAGGCGAAATGCTTCGGGGGGCTTTCAAGTAGAGAGAAGGTCACGACGTAGGGAGTCTCGGAGCGCAGCGGCTTGCAAAGGGCATGGCTCCGCAGTGGCGATCGTCAGTGAGGAGCGTAACGCATGTGGAAGCCTGACAGGGAAGCCAGAGAGAGAGAGGGAGTCAAGATGGAACTTCCAAACAAGGAGGAAGTGCAAGATGAAGAGGGAAAGCACTCACGGCAACAGCTGGCGACAGAGAGGAACACGGACGGCGGCCAACCTACAGCAGGGCACTCACTGCTGCTATGGGTCCTTGTTGCTCGCAGCGTCGCCGCTCGCAGCGTCGCCCTGTCGCCCAGACGCGTTCTGTCCGCTGTGCTGGTCGTCAGGGCTGCGAGAGGCTGCGTGCTGCGTGAGCGCCCTCGCCTGCGCCTGCATGGTCATCTTGATGCCGCGCCTGGCTTTCATGGCCTTCACGGCCTTGGCCGCCTTCACGGCCTCAAATGCCCGCTGCATCTCTTCGTCACCTGTACCACGTTGGCTCATGATGTAGCGAGGCGCTGGTAGCCAATGGCTTGAGCCACAGCGGCTTGAGCCAAAATGGCTACGGATTAGTGTTCGTGCTGTTGTTGTTGCTGTTGGTGGAGGTGTTGTTGTTGTTGGTAGTGTTGTTGCTGTTGTTGCTGTTGTTGCTGCTGTTGTTGGTGTCGCTGTTGGTGTTGTTGGTGCTGTTGGTGGTGGTATTGTTGTTGGTGGTGGTGTTGTTGTTGGTGATGGTGTGTTGTTGCTGTTGTTGGTGGTGGTGGTGTTGGAATTGTTGTTGGTGGTGGTGGTGTTTGTGTTATTGATGTTGTGTTTGATGTGCTTGTTGTTGATGTTGTTTGTTGTTTGTTGTGTGTTGTTTGTTGTTTGTTGTCGTCGTCCCCCCCGCGACCCACCCCGCGACCAACCCCGCGACCCATCCGCGACGCGACCCACCCCGCGACCAACCCCGCGACCCATCCGCGACCCACCCGCGACCTACCCCGCGACCCACCCGCGACCCACCCGCGACCCACCCCGCGACCCGCCCGCGACCCACCCGCGACCCACCCGCGGCCAACTCGCGACCCACCCACGACCCACCCGCGATCCGGCCCGCGACCCAACCGCGATTCACCCGCGACCCACCCGTGACCACCTGCAACCCACCCCGCGACCCACCCTCATTGCTTCAACGAAATATCGGGGCCTGCGGCGGGCTTGCTGTACGTAGCACCCCGCAGATGCGGATACGTAAGAGTGAGGGGGCGGTGGGGACGTCGGCAGTCTGCGAGACTTCGCCATCATCGCCATCATCATCCCCCGCTGCATAAGCCCTGAACCCATCGCCCCCCCTCCTCCCCCCCCTCCTCCGCCCAGCCCTTCCCCCGCCGCCGCTCCAGGGGGCGCGGAGGAGGTGCACTACAAAACTGGCTTGCCTTCAGCTTGAGCCGTCGAGCGCACCGAGGGCGCGCGGGCGGGAGAGGCACAGATCCGACTGGCAGAAGTAGGAGGACGAGGGGGGGGGAGACGAGGAAGGGGAAGCAGGAAGGAGGAGGAGGAGGGGGGAGGAGGAGGAGGAGGAGGAGGAGGAGGAGGAGGAGGAGGAGGAGGAGGAGGAGGAGGAGGAGGAGGAGGAGGAATAGGAGGGGGGAGGAGGAGGAGGAGGAGGAGGAGGAGGAGGAGGCGGAGGAGGAGGAGGAGGGGGCGGGAGGAGGAGGAGGAGGACCAGCGTAAACCCAAGACACATCAACGATGTTGCAAGAATTCCTCTTTACAAATTCCCTTTTCATAGATCCCTGTAAGGAAGTGTTCTCATTGCGGGAAACGTCCCATTGGAAGACATCCGCGTGAAAACCCCCAATCATGCCAAAGCACGGTTCTTGGGACATCAGCGCCGCGAATAAACGCGACTGTTGCGTCCTCACAATCCTAAATCGCGCCAGGATACATTCCTGGGACTTCAACCATACGAGCCCTTGCAACTGTTGTAGATGTATACCACACGTGCGCGCGGCACTGAGGAAGAAAAACACCCTCCATCTGTGAAACTGCTGCAAGCTATTAGCACATATATTTACGGCGCTGTGGCGAGATCCACATTTTGAAAAAAGGGCCCGTCCTCATGTGCGCGGCGCTGAAGCGAGAACCACATTTTGAAAGCCACCCGCCCTCCAACCGTGAAACTGCTGCAAGCTTTTACGACACAGATGCGCGGCGCTAAAACGAGAACCAAAATCTGAAAGCCACCCGCCCACCATCCATGAAACCGCTGCAAACTGGTACGGCGAATGCAAGCGGTGCTAAAGCGAGAACCACAATTTGAGAACGGCCCGCGCAGAATCCGTGAAAGTGATGTACAGTTCCAAGCTTCAGGATCAGAAAAGGTGAGGAAGACTCAGGAGGGACGCCTGGCCCGCCCTACCGACGCGTCTGGGGGTGCGACAGGGAGGCATTCTGTATAAGGAAAAGGGATGGCAGAAAGGAGGGAGGAGGAGAAGGAGAGGGAGGAGGATAAGGAGGAGGAGGAGGAGGAAAGGGAGAAACAAAGAGGAGGAACAATGCAAGGAGCAGGAGGAGGTGGAGGAGAACAAGCACAAGGACAAAGACAATGACTAAACTGATCTAGCCCAGTGCGAGAGGCTTCCGCAGCACGATGCAGCAACGCATTTGGATGTTCGACAGAAGCGTAATAGAAATTGAGTTGGTAACACATCCCTCCCCCCGAACAAAAAAAACGATGCACGTGTGCATGTTCGCATGACGCTCATAATGTAATGTCTCAGCCCACAGATTTAGAAAAATATCCAAAGAACATCAGACTCCAACTACGACGCAGAGCGTTAGGTCTCCAGCGCCTCTGTTACCATCCATCCCTGCTTAACAAGCACCAGATCGGCCACAAAGCCGAACATCGTCTTGCGCTGCAAATGCAATGGTTTCAACTCGTGCCATCGAACATCTGCGACATAAAGAGATCCTCTGCCTGCTCGCCAGTTTTACCGGCCGCTTGTGTGCGCTCTTCAGTGGGCGTTTCGCTTACCAGAGCACTGCTGCACAAGGGCTGTTGCCTCAACAACGCCGCAACCAAAAAAGGTCCTGATACCTCCTGCCATGACAGACGACGTCGCAACCATCATATCCCGCCACGGCTGACAAAATTATTATACATATGTCCTGTCAGACCTTGGTGGATACAGTCTCCATCTACAGACGTTATATGCGTGGTACGCCAACTCTCCCACCAGTACTTGCTGAACATGGGTAGTTCGTCATTCTGAGCTGCTTGGGCGGCACTCGTTGGTCAGTACGACGGTCACGTTCGAAAAAAATTATTCATGCTACCTGGCATGCGGTATCGGACACGTGTACGTTGGCGGAGTGCGATCTCCCCTCCATGTGCACATTGTGGAGCTCAATGACGTCCCAAGGCCACTTTCTCCAGAACACGTCTAGGCTCTGGAGACTCAAGTGTCTATGTCGCCGGTTCCCCTAGCCCGTCACCAACTTCATCGATGAATGCACGTCGTTTGATCCGAGGCACATTCCAAAGCAGAGTGGTTGCAAGCAGCCGCCCCGGTTGGCACACGTTGTGCAAAAGAATACTGATCGCTAGCACTCAGGAACTCTTGAATCTCACTTGCCGAATCAGACGGCACCGCCTCCAGATAAGCAGGGATGAGAGATCGTTCCTGCTTTCTCTTCGGGCCAATGGGTCGCTGCATGTACATTGATACAACCACAACTCTGATGGCAAAGGGTGGAAGGGTCTATTGTCCTCAGGCTAGACGCGTGGGGGCACTGCTGTGGACGACGTCTGGCACCCGCGAGTAGCCATCCATCTCTAGTCGGGCATGCCACGTCCACAAACACATGTTTCAAATGACACATTGCAAGACGGCCGAGAATCCCCCAAGACGGCCCAAGCCCACCCTTCGCAAGTTCCAAGACGCCCTCAAGACCCGCCGAGACGGCCCCATGAGGATTCAACCGAGCCCCCCGGAGGGCTCGGCGGAACCATCGCCATCGCACGCGTGAAGGCCAAGAGGCCTCCGAGAGGCCCTCCACAATCCCTCAGGTGGCCCCGTAGAAGGCCTCGCGAGGCCCCCAAGAGGCCCCAAACAAGCCCCAAACACGGCCCCCAAGAAGCCCCTGAGAGGTACCACAACGACCACGCAGCGTCACAGTCATGATAGTGCAGCATCGCGGCACTGGTTCCCAGAAGGTGGCGGGATTTGCAGCAAGCAGCTGGATACTCTCAGGCAATCGTATCAGCCATCCTCTTCATCCACCTCATCATCTTCCTCCTCTGAACAGCGAGAAGAAAAGGAGGAGAGGGTGAAAGGGGAAGGGGGGAAGAGGAGGAGGAGGATAGAGCAGGACATGGGATGAAGCAAAGGATGGGAAGCAGTCCATCGCCATCCTGCCCATCTCTGCGGACGGATCCGAAGCGCGCGCCACCAACACAGGCTACTACGCACCAGGACGAGCTGATCGGCACAGTGTCCTTCCTACTACGTCAGTGTCAAAACTCTGGACAAGTGTACACACACGGGGACCGCAAAAAAAACACCACCCGGCCGTGACGTAGCGCAGATTCCCGACTTACACACACACACACACACAAAAAAAAAACGTCACTGTCGCGTCGTGTGTGCCGAGACTGTTTCCATTGTGCAGCGTAGCCGCTGGACGTCTCGCACTACTGCTGCTGTTGATCCTCCTCATCCCCCTCCTCCTCCTTCGAGTTTCGAGCTGGCGGCAGTCTTGTCCCGCGCTCGAGACCGTTGCCGCTGCCGGCTCCTCCTCCATTACATACCCTTCATGATTAATCCTCCCTGTCGAACCCACGGACGTGTCGGTAGGAAGGGCTGGGCGTTTCGCCCAAGACTTTCCCGCCAGTGATGATCCTGAAGCTTGACCTTGCCACACTTTCGAAAATGGAGGGCGGGTGGTTTCAAAATGCGCCTCTCGCCGTAGCGCCGCGCACACTCCTCCTCACAAAAAGGTGTCAGAAAGCGGGTCCTTTTCAAAATGTGGTTCTCGCCTCAGCGCCGCGTTCATTCGCCGTAAAAGTTTGCAACGGTTTGAAGGATAGAGGGCGGCTCCTTCTCTCGCCATAGCGCCGCGCACAGTCGTCTTCAAAAGCTTGCAGCCGTTCTGCGGACTCGTATGGTTTAAATCCCAGGAACTGCGTTCTGGCACGAGTTGGAACGTGTCCAATCCAAATTCGAAGAATCCCGCCGCGAATCCGTCGTGGCGAAAAGGCTCTTCCCCAGCAAGGTAGACCCACCACACTCGACAAGGACAATGATTTAGAAGGCGTCGACGACCATCGATCACGGCCCCCAGGTGGTCGAGCGAGAAGGGTCTGCTCGATCACGTCATGTCCGTGCACTCCTCGGTCAGAGAACTGCTGTAGAACTCCCTGCACATCCGAAGCATCAATATTGGGGCCCAGCTGAACCGAGTTGCCCACGCAGGTGGAGGCGATTGGGCTCACAAGCGATGAGGCGATTGGGCTCATAAGCGACATCCGAGGAGCGCGGTGCTTCTCGCGGGCAGCCCGTGAAAAAGCCCACGGGAACGCCCGAGGCCACGGCGTGCTCGACGGCTAAGCGACAGAGGCACAAAGTCCACGTACAAGCCCATGCTGAGCGCTCGGAAGCAAGGGACCACAACGTCGGTCGGCAGGCTTCACCGTCGGTCGGCAGGCTTGACTGGCACAATCTCCTCAGGATCGCCGCCCCATATCTCGGCGACCCCGAAGGCGCTGGCCTCGTCGGGATCATCCATCCCGAACCCACGCGCACGCGCCAGTCGTCAAACTAGCCACCGCGTCCTGCGAGGCCCCCGAGAACGGCAGCGAGAACAAGCCCCCCCGCCCCTTGAGGAGCTCGGCCCCCTCCTTGGCGCCCAGTTCGGCATCGGCGAACTCGGAGAGCTCCGCTAAGCTGAGGTCGCCATCCGCGAGCGCGGCGATCGCGCCCAAGTCCGCGCGAGGAGGAGCCTTGGGCCTTGCTGTTCTCATATTAAACGCGTCATCCCAGTCTTCTCCCAGATAAAGAAAATCAGCACTCTCGAGTGAAGATGGCGCCGGAAGGCGACCAGCTGGCACTTGTACAAAATGGCGAACGAATCGCGGCGACGCTTCTTCGAGCGTCTGAGGTCCGGGCACCGGCATAGGGCGACAGAGACGCCCAACAGACGATCTGCTCCAGCTCCGACTCACTCATCCGAATGTGTCGTCAGATATCCACGGCCGGACCCAGCGCGGCAGTTGGAAGAACGAAGTCAGGGCGGCGAGAAGCCGCGACACCCTTCGCCACCTTCAGCTCGTCGGGAAGACGCGGCGACTGGCGCCGCGGCTCCTGCGCGCGCAAGTCTTTCGCTCTGCAAGCCTCTTTGAGCGCGCCAAGCGGGGCCAGGTCCTTCGGCCGAGCGCCGCGCAGAGCGACGCGATCGCCCAGCGAGTTCAGGGTCGACACGCGGGACTGAGAAGGCCCGCCACTGCCGCCTCCTCCGAGGCAGCCCGCGTCTGAACACGCGCTGGCGCAATGCAGGAGAGCGAGCGAACCGACTCCAAGAGACGCGGGCCTCGACGCCCGGCTCGCCCACGCACTCCTCGCCACCCGCGCCCGGAGCCCCCAGGGGGGCCCTTCGCCGAGCGAGCTGGCAGGGGGAGAGGACCGCCATGCCGCTGCTGACCATGACCACGTAGACCACAGCGCTCAAAATCAAGAGACCGCGGCAACCGACCAGAGGCTCCCACCTGCGAGCGAAGGCCGGCATGAGGAACGAACAGGCGCTCGTCCTCGCCCTGGCCCCACGGCGCCCACTTCGCACCTTTGCCGTCGTCGCCGCCGGCCCCCCCGGGCCCTCGGGGCCGCCATGCCTCGTCCTCAGCGGCACTCTCGTCGCGCAGCATACGCGTCTGCGCGAGGGCGCAGGCGCGCCAGCGCTGCTTCTCGGCGACCCATTTCGCGGAGTTCGGAACGGCGACTCTCCCCCGATCCTCCGTCGAGCCCGCCGGCATGCAGCCGAGCCCGCTGTAGTCGGGGTCATTGGCGTCTCTCTCGACCGCGAGCTCACGCTAGATGAGCCGCCCGAGGAGCTGCTCGCCCATGGCCGAAATCGCGAAGGTGCACCGCCTCCAGCGAAACACTCGAGGCCGCGCACCACTTCAGATGACACGCGTCAAACGAGTCGCCCGCGGCCCCCAGCACCCAGTCCAAGCGCGCCCTGGAGGCGCGCGGATCTGCGAGGGGGGAATCGTCGAAATTATTTTCCCCTGGCTTCCCGACGGCCTCCTCGACCCGGATAAACCTCCTGTCTCCCGCGGCCCTGCGGGCGCCGAGCAGACGAGGGTCACCTACACCGCGCTTGCTCGCCCAGTCCTCGAGGTCACTGACGTTGACACTTTCCACGTGCCCCTCGAGCTCGCATCGTCGGCGTCGAGCTGGACCACCCCTTTGGTCTCTCGAAGCAGCACGCGCCCGACATGGCCCACGATGCCCGGCTCCATCTGCTCGCCGAACCGCGGGCGAGTAGCATCGCCGATGACCCACACCTCCTCCGAATCAACCTCGACGCCCTCGCCCACGATGTCTGCCCGCATTTTTGCAGGGGCGATGGCCTCGCCGAGCTGTCGCACCCAGGTAGGGCCGAAAAAGGAAGCAGTCATTGCGACAACGATTTGGCACTGGCCTGCCACTCGCGAGGGGCTCGAAACTGACCGTCGCAGCGCCCAAGATCCGCCGCTCTCCCGTTGGCGCGAGAACAACCAATCTCCCAGCAAAGACCCGCACCAATAGAATCCGCTGATCCCAAATTCGCCGGCCCAACGGGCCAGAGGCGTGCTAAGATCTCCAGTAACTGCTTTACAGTATTTCTACTTCGCGCGCGGGGGGCGGCCCCTGGGGGTCCCCAGAGGAAAAATACCCCGGAGACCCTCCAGAGAGACCCAAGAAGGGTCAAGAGGCCTCCAGGAGGCCCCTAAGATTATACAAGATCGCTCCAAGACGCCCAAGATGGCCCCCAGACGCCCCAAGAGGCCTCGAAGAGCACTCTCAAGAGGGCCCCAAGATGCAAGAACCATTGCTTTTCCATAGGTTTTGGAAAGATGTTGGTGTTTCCACCTTTTCGGCTTCCCGACGCCCCAAGACGGCCCAAGAGGCCCCCAAGATCGCCCCAAGAAGGCCCAAGAGGCCCCCAAGAGGGCCCCAAGACGGCCCAAGAGGGCCCCAGACGGCCCAAGAGGCCTCCAAGACGGCCCAAGAGGGCCCCTAGAGCGCCCCAAGGCCCCAGAGGGGGAGCACGAAACAACATTTCGAGCCCTCGGTCCTGAGAGGCCTCCAGGAAGCCCCAAGAGGCCCCCAAGAGGCCCCAAGAGGCCCCAAGAGCCCTCAGGAGGCCCCCAAGACGCCCCCAAGAGGCCCCCAAGAGGCTCTAAGAGGCCCCCAAGAGGCCTCTTGGAGGCCCTAAGAGGCCCCCAAGAGGCCCCCACGGGCCGGCGGAATGAGCGAAGCGATTCAATAAAATGTGCGCCATCACTGCACAGAACTAAAATTTGACGCTCCTTGATATCTAACGCGCTCATTACGTCGAGTCAGCAAATCGACGGGTCGAGAGCGCGACAGGCCCACTCCGAGTCCAACTGGCCGGCACCTGCTCTTGAAACTGAGGCGCAGATGATGGTCGACGATCGGCGCAACGTCCAAGCAGAAGCCCGCTCAGAAAGCAGGCCAGGCCGAAACTGAAGACCACGCTGACACAAAAATGCATCGAAACGGTTGCTTTCGGCTGCACCTGCACAACGTTTAGCTCACGTATCAGGACCCTCTCGATATGGCGGCAGCCCGACTGCCGAACTGCTTCGCACTGGGCACTCTCAAAATGACAATGGCAGGTTGGCTCAGAGGCCCGAGTGTTGTACCAAACGATGTCTCGCAGGACTGCGCGCAGAAATTGCAATCTGTCCTGAAGAAACTCGTTTTGCCAGAGACTGCGGCCCGGCCGGGCCTTCTCGAACAAATAAGGGGACTACAGACGCAACCAAAATCGGCCATTTTCGTTCCAAAAGGGCCGCTTTTTCGCGGGAACAGGTCGCGCGCTGTCCGAAGGCCTCACTCCCTGTGGAAAAAAGAAAAGAAAGCACAAAAAACGCGTAAGAATGAATATACACATATACATATACACATGTATACATAGCCACATGTACAATGATACATTATGCATACATGCATATATGCATACGTACGTACATACATACAGGCATCTGAATGTGCATACAAACATACATGAACAGTGGAATCTTATAACAAAAATACGAATGTATATGTGTGTATAAGTAAAACTGGAGGTGCATGTGTATACTGGACATGTATGTATATATAAAACATACGCACGCGTGCATCCATGTTGTGGAGAGGAGGCAGCAAACATATTGTCGATCCAATCGTCACTGAGCGCAACCGCGGAAATCTGGAGCACGATACGAATTACACGATAAAACGTGCAATTGCTGAGGGGGAATTTTTCATTGTAGAAAACGCAAGAATCAAATTAGGTCATGTACCAGGTTCGCCCTACGAGAGCACGTCACAACGCATACATCGACCCCGCTGCGCAGAGCCCCCCAGCATCCAGCAATTTGTTTTCCGCGGGGACGGGGTGCACCAGCCCGAGCAAAAACACACGAACTAAGACGACCAGGAGGCAAAAACTAGACGAATTAAACAACTGGGAACCGAAACGGCGCCCGGCATTCAAAGTGGTGGTATACAATGGAAGCCTAGATCCCAGACTGGGCCGTGAAGGACCACAAACCTGAGCGAGGAAGAAGCGGGTCGAATGCGCGCGGAGCGCATGAATCATGGCACACGACACTGACAGGTAGCGAAGCAAACGGGGAAAGCGGAGGGCACCACTCCAGAACGACGACCCCCCAGCGCCGCGCGCAGGTCGCAATCGCACGAGGCCCGTGGCAGAAAGGACCGGGGCGCAACTGGCGCTGCGGGGCCCCCGTGGCCTGCCACTGCGGGCAGCGCGCCGCTCCCTCCCAACGGAGCCCGCCGCCCCGCCCCGGACAAAGCCTCTGTCCGGGGCGGACATCCTCCGTAGCAGGGAGGGCAGGAAGGAGGGGCGGACATCCTCCTTCTCCTCCCCCCTCAGGAGGGAGGGGAGGAAGGAGGGGGAGAGGAGGGAGGGGCCGTTGTCCGGGGCGGACATCCTCCTTCTTCCCCTCCCTCCTTAGGAAGGGAGGGGAAGAAGGAAAGAGGATCGTTCGTGCTGCGACGGAGACTACCACGCGCCCCCCCGGCGGCCAGCTCACCACGGACCGCACCCTCTAGGCGGGCTGGCCCGCCTCCAGGGCGAAGAGCGCGCGCGTCTTGTCCTCGAGCGGGGAAGCGACCCACGAGTAGCTGACGCAGTCTCCGATGGAGCTTCTGGCCTCCCACCGCAAGACCACCTGGACACATGCCTCGCCCAAGGCCGACAGCACGCCTTCGACGCCGAAGTCCTTGAGGCCTTCCCTCGCGAGGCTGAGGAAGACGAGGCACGGCCCGCCCTCGACGATCTTCGCCGCGCTCTTACAGCGCAGCGCCCCCACCGTGCGCCCGCGGAAGCCGACGGCCTGCGTGATCATCTGCGCGCCATCGCGAACCGAATCCTCCCCCTCCGCCGCAAGGTGCGCCCTCGCAGCGCAGTCAGCTCGTGGCATTTGTCCTTTAGGTTGCGC
Source organism: Prorocentrum cordatum (assembly GCA_963575745.1). Taxonomy (NCBI): domain Eukaryota; class Dinophyceae; order Prorocentrales; family Prorocentraceae; genus Prorocentrum; species Prorocentrum cordatum. The sequence continues at coordinate 15,192 of CAUYUJ010002857.1, read as the reverse complement.
ACGTAGTCGACGTCGCCCGTGACTGCGCCCCCCATCAGCATCTGCCCGTGGTTCTGCTCGTGCTCGCCGTCGCCCCTGGGCCCACCCGTCGGCATCTTCAACATCTGCCCACATGGACTCCCATGTTGGCGTTCGTCGTTAGTGTTCAGCGTGCTCTCCAACGTCAGCGGCGTCTGCCCGCATACCTGCTCGTTCCCGACGTCGCGCTTGAGCGTGCCCGTCGGAGTCTTCAAGGTCTGACCACAAGCCTGCTCGAATTCATCGTGGCCCTCCAGCGTCTTCACCGTATGACCTTAACCCTGCTCGTACTGTTCAGCGCCGGTCTCGTGCTGCTCGCAGTCCAGGTTGTACTGTTCAGAGACGCCCTCGTGTTGCTCGCAAGCGTTGTGCTTCTCGCAGGCGGCATCCGTAAAGATTGCAGGGAAGAGCCCGCAGGTATCGTACTCAACCTCGATGTCGGGAAGCTCCGCTACAATGGATACCTCTGGGCTGTAGGCACCAGGTGGCACGCGCGACGCAGCATGGTCATCGTGCAAGCGCAGCCGGCGGAGCCGGCGCCTCACCACTTCCGACCGCATGCCTGTCGAAGCCAGGCCAGCCGCCACCATCTCTAGCCACAGCCTCTGCCCCAGTGCATGCGCGGGAGTGCGGGCGCGCAGGCCCAAGTCAGAACGGCTTGAGCCAAGATAGCTTGAGCCATGATTATGCGTGAATTGTGTATATATATATATATGTACACACCGATGTGTAAATATGTACATATATATAGACATGTACATGCACACATACATACATGCATGCATGCATGCGTACATACATATGTTTGTGTGTCTCTGTGTGTCGTTCTCTCCCTCCCTTCCTGCCTCTCGCTCTGTCCTCCTCTCGCTCGATCGCTCGCTCTCTCTCTCTCTCTCTCTCTCTCTCCTTCTATCTTTATTTTTTGTTTATCTCTCTCTCTCTTTCTATCTCTCTCACTCTCTCTCTCTCTCTCGCTCTACCTATCTCTCTCTCTCTCTCTCTTTCTCTTCTTGTGTGTTTTTATGTTTCTCTCTCTCTCTCTATTTCTCTCTCCTCTGTATATGTATGTCTAAGTAAACATATAAAATGTGTATATATACATATATATATATATGCCAAATATGTACGCGCCCATATCGCTACATTCCCAAAATCGTGCTTGCACCCAGGGGCTCCTGCTTGTCTTCTAAGAACTGGGCCTGGTCGACGGTCCGACAGGCTTGTGGCCGCTCGTCGCCGCCCGTCGCCGCAGTCCTTGGCCACGATGTTGATTGCGCGAGGCTCGCGCTTTGCATCGCTTTGCATTGCTCTACGTTTGTTTGCATCGCCTTGCACTGCTTTGCATTGCTTCGCATTGCTTTGCATTGCGTTGCGTTGCTTCGCGTTGCACTGCATTGCTTTGCATTGAGTTGCACTGCCTTGCATTGCTTTGATTTGCTGTTATTTGCATTGGTTTGCATTGCGTTGCGTTACGCTGCATTTCTTTGCAAGCTTTGCATTGCCTTGCCATGCTTTCCATGTGTTCGCATCGCTTTGTATTATTTGTCATTGGTTTGCACTGCGCTGCATTGCTTGGAAATGATGCGCATTGTGCTGCATTGCGTAGCAGTGAATCGCATTGCTTCGCGTTGCTTCGCATTGCTGCACATTGCTTCACAGTTTTTTGCGTTACGTTGCATCGGCTCACAATAGCAACGCATTGCTGCGCATTGTTTTGCATTGCGTTGCGTCGATTTGCGTTGCATTGTACTGATCTGTATTGGTTTGCATTACATATGCTGCAACACATGGATTGCAACATCTAGGTTACACCACATTGAGTGCACCACCTAGATTATCCTGTCTAAAAAAAGATCGACCCACCCCCGGGGTTAACGGCATACGTTTTCGCATTGCAATGTACATGCGATCCTGCCCCATCATCCATCCGAAACATGAATTCATACCATCCCGGGCAGGACGGTTTCGGTTCCCCCCCGCAGCCTCCAGAAAAATACTGCGCGCGCACTCAATTATGAAAAAAAGACGAAAAAAATGCTGTTAAGAACCCTTTGCAACAACACGCAAAAAAACACGCGCGCGTCGACGCGCGCGCATATCTAAATCCCTCGAAAGTTTCAGGTGTCGTACGGGTTCCAAAATCGAGCATCCCGAAAACATCCCTTTCCAAAAACACATGGCCTCGCAACAACAATGTTAAAGAACGATTGCGCTCGCGGTTTTGCGAATACTTCCAAAAAGCCTTAGGTTCTTTCAACCTGCTCATAAAATACTACCAAACGGGTCTCTCGCGCGCGCGCATATCGAAATCTTTCGAACGCCTTCGCGTGCGCGCTGTCGCAAGAATCCCTTTGCAAAAAAACGGAACAAAGTGCACACGCGCGCGCGTCGTCTCGCGCGCATGCCGAAATCCTTCAAAAACATTAGTTTTCGTACGGATGTCAAAATCGAGTGCCCCGACAACATAAAGACGCATGGTTTTGCAACATCGGTTTTCAAAACCAGAAATGCGTTCGCGTTCTTGCGAATTCTGTGGAAAACCAGAACTGTTCACCACGTCCATCAAATTATGCCAAGAAGGCCTTTCCGCGCCGCATGTCGCCATCATTCGATCGCCCTTGCGCGCGTGCTGGGGGGGCACGATCCGTGTCAAATAATACCATGCGGGCCTCTCTCGCGCGTCGGCCGCGCGAGCATGTCAAACTCCGACCAAAACATTCATCACCGACCCGAGGGCGCCGTCATCGTCGTCGGCGTGATCAGCATCGGTACCGTCACTGGCCGTGACGTCGCCTTTGTCATCATCGTCACAAGCGTCGCTACGATCATCATCGTGTCCACCGTTGTCGACGATACCATGATACCGCGCCCGCCCAAGTCACCGACTCGCACTGAACTGCCCGCTGGGAAATGCCCAGCCAGCCGCGTCGGTCGCGCCAAACTAGCTGGCCGCTGCGCGCGCGAGCATGCACGGGCCAGCGCGGCCGCAGAGACGCACCGGCCAACGCCAAGCACTCATCGAAATCGCCGCCGCATGCTTGTGAAAAAAAAGTTGCGGGTGGGTGGGTGGGATGATTACGCGAGCAGTGGAGTTGACAACTGTGAGTTTCACCAGAGAGTTGCGCCACATAGATTGTAGGAAATCACTGCCTGGGGTCCACGCTCTCTAACGTATACGTGTGTATATTAAAAGTAGACCTGCATACAGATGTGATCCCCTGTGCACATCTTTGCTGTGAAACGTGGCGAACAGCAAGAATATAAACATGATCGGAAATTGGGGGTGAGATCGCAGTGGAACGAAGACCCCCAACCGGGCAATCGTTTCGTTTCGTTCGTGTCGTGCGTGCGGGGGAGGCGAAGCTGCGTGGGCGCGCGAGAAGAATGAACCCGCCGTTGCTAGGGCGAAGTCGAGACAAATGATTTTCCCCCGCCCGCCCGTCCGGCGGTGGCTCGCGGTGTCCCGCGGTGTCCCGTGGTGTCCCGTGGTGTCCCGTGGTGTCCAAACAAATAATTATCCCCCGCCCGCCCGTCCGTCCGTCTGCCTGGCGGTGGCTCGCGGTGTCCCGCGGTGTCCCGTGGTGTACCGTGGTGTCCCGTGGTGTCCTGTGGTGTCCCGTTGAGCGAGATCGATAGTGACATCGATAGTGAGATCGATAGTGAGATCGATACTGAGATCGATAGTGAGACCGATACTGAGATCGATGAGGTGCCCCGAGGTGTCCCGTGGTGTCGCAAAAAGTGAGATCGATAGTGAGATCGACAATTGTCCCGTGGTGTCCCGTGGTGTCCCGTGGTGTCCTGTGGTGTCCCGTTGAGTGAGATGGATAGTGCGATCGATAGTGAGATCGATACTGAGATCGATGTGGTGCCCCGAGCTGTCCCGTGGTGTCCCGTGGTATACCAAAAAGTGAGATCGATAGTGAGATCGACATTTTCCCGTGGTGTCCCGTGGTTTCCCGTTGAGTGAGATCGATAGTGAAATCGATACTGAGATCGATCCTGAGATCGATGTGGTGCCCCGTGGTGTCCCGTGGTGTCCCGTGGTGAGAGATCGATAGTGAGATCGATAGTGAGATCGATAGTGAGATCGATACTGAGACCGATAATGAGATCGAGAGGTGTCCCGCGGTGTTTCGTGGTGTCCCGTGGTGGCCCGTGGTGTCCCGGTGAGTGAGATCGATAGTGAGATCGATAGTGAGATCGACAAGTGTCCCGTGGTGTCCCGTGGTGTCCCGTGGTGTCCCATTGAGTGAGTTCGATAGTGAGATCGATTGAGTCAGATGTTGGTTCCCCCCCTCTCCCCCCCCACAACCTCCTGATCACTCGAAGGGTGGTCGTATAGGTATGGTACTTGGTCTTTGAAACATTGGGTCACGCTAGTGAGGGAGGGGGCTTATGCCAGAGTCGCGATGGATCGCACCTGTAGCGCACATCGGGTCCTGCAGGCGGCGATCTCTCCTTCACCTCCTCTCCTCCTCTTCCTCTTCTCCCTACTTCGCCTACTCCGACTCCTCCTTATCATCCTAACCCTCGCCCCCATCCCATCTTCCACCCCCCCCCCACCCACCCTCTCCGCACCAGTGTTCGTACCCTTCGTGCCCGATGAGGTGGCACGCGAGACTGAGGGGGGGGGACGGATCGCAGCGGGAGGCGATGCAGCGACTCCCAACCCTGGGGTCGGAGGCCTCAAGTACACAAGGCCCACGCTCGTGCCCGTGCTTCGTCATTCATCCGCCTCTGTGACCACATCTGCCCCACGAAACGTGGAAATTCTGCTCAGGCGGGGAGTCGCGCCTGGGAAATGGGGGGGGTCCTAAGAACTACGATCGCCTCCACTCGGGATTGTATTCCAGCGCAGGGAGCAAGGGGCACACTTTTTCGTGCTCTTCCGCACCTCTAGCTAAGCCAGCCGCTTCAAAGCACCCAGAAATGCGAGGCAGGTTACGGATCGGTTGCCGATACCAATGGCGAGGCGGTAGACCACGCCAAGCACCTGCCAGGACTTCGTCCTGCGCGAGTGAACCTGGCACGCCGCCGAGGGATGCGCGCGTGCCATTAGGCACTGTGGATCGCTGGACGCAGTGTCAGACTGGCATGACACACAGCGCGGGAGTCTGTGTTAGAAAGTAACTCACGGAAGCTTCTGGTCGTCCCCATGGCGCCCAATAGCGCGCCCATGGCGCCATTGGGCACCATTGGCGACCAGTGGGCGCTATTTGAGCGCTATTCGGTGCTATTGGGCGCTATTCGGCGATACTAAACGGGCATAATGCATCTCCCCCCATGGCGCCATTGGGCACCATTGGACACCAGTGGGCGCTATTTGGGCGCTATTCGGCGCTATTGGGCGCTATTTGGCGATACTAAACGCCATTCGGCGCCATTCGCCGATACACACTCAATCAAGGACGAGCGGAAGCTTCCGTGAATTACCATCCAATCTGTGTAGTGAGCCTGTCCTCCCCCGTCGCTTCGCGGCAGCTGGGGCGACGAAATCTATCTATACATATCCACTGCTCCCTGGTCAGGCCCATCCTGAATCCAGAAGCGGTGCATACGCCACGTCCTCCTGGCTTGATCAGGAGGGCGTACACACAGTTCCTGGGTTCAGGATGGGCCTGGCCAGGGAGCAGGGGATCTGTATAGATTTCGTCGCCCGAGCAGTGGAAGGGGGAAGATGCGCCGCCAGATATGTCCACATCCGCTGCCGCGGGACCGTTCCCTAGAGTCTCGGGGAGCAGCAGATGTGGATATCTGCCTGCCCACGCGGGCGCGCAGGTGTCCACACCCACAGCTCCCCGAGATCACAAGCCACGACCCCGCGCAAATGGACACGGACAGATCATGGCGGTGCAGACGAGGCCCGTGCGCGCGGAGGCACGGCACCTGGACGCCGGCGGCGATCGGAGGGGCGAGGGCGGAGGCCGCGGGCAAGCCCTGCCGACCAGGGCCCGCAAGCGCCAATCCGGCCGAGACCCGTGCGCCCCCCCCCCAACAAAAAAAACGCCCAGTGCGGCATCCTCCTCCTCTTCTTCTTCCTCCTCCTCCTCCTCCTCCTCCTCCTCCGCCTCCTCCCCCTCCTCCCCTCCTCCTCCTCCTCCTCCTCCTCCCTCCTCCTCCTCCTCCTCCTCCTCCTCCTCCTCCTCCTCCTCCTCCTCCTCCTCCTCCTACCTCCTCCTCCTCCTCCTCCTCCTCCTCCTCCTCTCCTCCTCCTCCTCCTCCTCCTCCTCCTCCTCCTCCTCCCCTCCCCCTCCCCCTCCCCCTCCCCCTCCTCCTCCTCCTCCTCCTCCTCCTCCTCCTCCTCCTCCTCCTCCTCCACTCCTCCTCCTCCTCCTCCTCCTCTCCTCCTCCTCCCTCCTCCCTCCTCCTCCTCCTCCTCCTCCTCCTCCTCCTCCTCCTCCTCCTCCTCCTCATCCTCTCCGCATCCTCATCCTCATCCTCATCCTCATCCTCATCCTCCTCATCCTCCTCCTCATCATCATCATCATCATCCTCCTCATCATCATCCTCATCATCATCAGCAGCAGCATCATCATCATCCCTCCTCCTCCCCCCTACTCCTCCTCCTCCTCCTTCCTGCTTCTCCTTCCTCGTATCCCCCCCCCCCTCGTCCTCCTACTTCTGCCAGTCGGAGCCGCAAATGGCGGATTCATCGACTACGTGATCGTCGATGTGGTTCTCTCCTGTCTGTATTCCTGGTCTGGCCTGGATGTGCATTCCCAGGGGCAAGTCCGTCTGACCTGGATGTGCATTCTCAGGGGCGGTGAAGTGAGAACGGTGCTGCTTGCTTTATTTCGTGTCTGGCCTGGATGTGCATGCCCAGGGCGAGTCTGTGGCTGCGTGGCTGGGGATCGGCGGCCCCTGTCGTCGGATGCGATGAAGCTCGTGTCGCGTGCGGCCTTGCTGATTTCGTGAAGATACCAGGTGTGCTGGCTTGTCCTACCGCTCGGGCGTCACAACCGTCAGAACGCTAAGTCCTGAGGAAGCCCTATCTTGGGGAACACCTCAGGCTCGCGTCGCCTCGGATGGCCTGAGGAAGCGGGGAACACCTCAGGCGCAGCGTCGCCACATCTTTGCTTGGTGAGGAGGCCCTCCTGCTGGTGCTTAACCCTCGTATGGCCTGGATGTGCACTCCCAGGGGCGAGCGTGAGTGAATTCGTCGACTGAGTCGATGTGTTTCTGTTGCAAGTTCATCGGCGCGCGGCTGTGCGCCGTGGACTCCATATTCCTCGTCTGGCCTGGATGTGCACTCCCAGGGACGAGGCTTACCTGTCATCGACGGCCGTGGTCGATGCTGTGTTTCACGCTCCTCGGCGTGCTGGTGTGCGTCGAAGCCTTCATGTTCCTCGTCTGGCCTGGAGGTGCATTCCCAGGGGCGACGCAGCATCCTTTCGTCGACGGCTATGGTCGATGATATGCTCAGCTTCGTGCTGGTGTACGTCGGGGTGTTCGTGTCCCAGGTGCTTCTCTACCTGGATACTCCCTGCCTGGCCTGGACGTTCTTCCCAGGGGCAGGGCATGTTCAAGCTGGGGAGCCTCCTCAGCCGCGTCCTTTGAGGACGCCTCGATACCCTCGGGAATCCCGCCGCCCGTGGCCGCCAGCTGCCCGCTCTATTCGACGGCTGCGCTTGGCCTCGTTCCTCGTTCCTCGTTCCTCGTTCCTCCTCCTCCTCCTTCTCCTCCTCCTCCTCCTCCCTCCTCCCCCTCCTCCCAGGACAGCTCTCGAGCGTGCAGTGGAAACGGCACTCCGACGCAGGCGCTAGGCGCTTCATCGCGACGACAATCCAGCCTGCCTATGCCGGTGGGAGCTCACGGTGGGCAAGGGGTCCAAGCGTCTCCCACGACGGTAGCCCACGGTACGCTGATGCCTCCTCTTTCGTCGCCTGTTGCACGTTGGCCACCAGAGAGAGAGAGAGTGAGAGAGAGAGAGAGATGGAAAAAATTGCTAATGCGATCAGCCTCGACCCGAGGCGTTACCAGACTCCTCGGGACCAGAGGGGACTTAGCACGAAGTTTCAGGAGTCTTTGATCTTGCCACGCAGTATATACTCGGGCGTCGGAGCATTGTGGAGTCGTTCACGGGAGTTACCCAAGGGACGACCAACGCCGAGGACCCCAGGCCACCGACAGGGACCCAAGGTGCATCGAGCTCAGGGGGACCCCAACGACCCCTACTGCTCCCGTTCCCCAAGGGCCCCGGAGAGCTTGTCACGACCCCGCTGGCGAAGCCCCGAGTAGGACCCACGGAGGCACAGGTACCGACATGCAGGAACCCGCAGGTGGACCACCAGAGATCCCGACGGGGCCTAGGTACCAGAGTGGGGGACAGTAGTGCTACCGACGCCTGCTACCACATACCACAGTATAATGTACACATTTTCGTGCCGACACATTTTCTCTACGTTGCAGTCGGGCTCAGATTGATTGCCTGGCTGCCTTCTCTTCGTATCTTCACAGCTTCCGACTACAGTGCCGATGGAAGAGCCGCCTCCTCACCCGAGGAGATACATCCAGCCGCACATTGCACATTTCGACGTCCGCTCTTCGACACCGATCGGCAGATTGATGGTGAGTAATGAACGCTTGCGCCGCACTAGACCTGTGTTCCTCCAGGCCGTCCCAGCTATTCGAGATGCGGCCAACGCTTTACAGCGCCACAAGACCCTGCTTGAGTTGTGCTACGGACGTCTCAATCAGCCAGCGCGACTAGAGATAGAAGAGAGCCTGGAAAGGCAAGAGGTGCTTCGCCGACTTCGCACACAGACGGTCATCGCCGCAAATGCCATCAATGCCCTTCGCTACGCACAGCAGCAGCTCGAGTGCGATGATGAGAGCCTCATCCCTCCCTGGCCAGATCAAGTGAATTTTGTGGACGAGCTTGCAGTGGAGTAGTTCTGAGCGGAGTGAGCCAGTAGCGAACAGTCTGCAGACGGCCCCGACTGGAATCTCTTAGCGTGGCCTCGTGTTGCATTATGTCTGCCTTGCTGTGCCTTGCCCTGCCCTGCCTCCCGCCGCCAGCGGTCGGGAAGGGGAGAAGGCCCGACAGGAGGATATTTCGTGTTCATCAGTGTCGGCCTGCTGTACGTCTACAGCTGCCGCCCCGCCTCCTGTTCTTGTGGTTTCTCATTTGTCGGCTTGCCGCCTCTTGGGAGGCCCCACGCCCGAGGTGGCCTGGGACCCTCCCCGCGCTTCTCGGCTCACGACGAGGCTACGTGCCTCACCGCCATGTGGCCACCCACCTCGGATGCAACGGCACCCGCGGTGGGTCGCCAGGCTGGCCCGCTCCAACGTGAAGGGCTGGCTCCCAGCTCCCCGCAGGGGTCCCACGAGTGCACTAGGCCTTGTGCGGACTTCGATCCCCCAGCGCCTGCCTGCCTGTCTGCCTGCCTGCCTGTCTGCCTCCCTCCTCCTTCTCCTCCTCCTCCTCCTCCTCCTCCTCCTCCTCCGCCTCCTCCTCCTCCTCCTCCTCCACCTCTTCTCCCTCCTCCTCATCCACCTCCTCCTCCTCCTCCTCCTC
>CAUYUJ010002856.1:46269-84953 GCA_963575745.1 Prorocentrum cordatum | reverse complement strand
CGACGCAGTGTGGCCGTCAGCGAGGAGGAAGAGGAGGAGGAGGAGAGGAGGAGGAGGAGGAGGAGGAAGAGGAGGAGGAGAGGAGGATAAGGAAAGGAGGTCCAGAAGAGACCGTGCATTCACCAATATGGCCGTCAGCGATGGAGGAGAGGAGGAGGAAGGAGGAGAGGAGGAGGAGGAGAGGAGGAGGAGGAGGAGGAGGAGGGGGAGGAGGAGGAGGTAAAGGAGAAGGAGGAGGAGGAGGAGGAGGAGGAGGAGGAGGAGAAGGAGGTAAAGGAGGAGGAGGAGGAGGAGCGGACCGTAGGGAGCGGGTGCAATCCTCTCCCCTACGGCCTACCTGCCTCCTCGGGCGGGGGCAGGGCGACGGGCGCACCTGGCCAGCCGCCCACGGGCGCCGCGGCGGCGCGTCCATCGGACGCGGCAAACTCTCTGACGGGGTAGCAGCAGCAGGAGGCTCGACCGCAGGGAGGAAGGGAGAGAGGGACGGACAGGATGGCAGTGAGACGAGAACATTTTCGGCGAAACGGCGCCGCCCGCTGGCCCCTGTTACGGGCGGGAGGCTGACCCAAGCTCCAGAGTCCTCCGAACCACACGCAGTGCGGACCCCAAACAGGCCGCCGTGCGGCAGGGTAGGAGGAGCGGAGGGCGACGAGGCGGAGGCAAACGGCGCACAAGCGTGGGGCGTGCAAACACTGCTGGGGTGAGGCGAGTCCGCCAGACACCCAACGGGCCCGACAGGCCACAGCTCATTTCCCAGCTGAGCGAAAGCGGCGACTGTCGCAGGGGCACTCAGAGGGCCAAGGTCGGGGTCCACGTGAGAATCAAGAGGGGCCTCAAGCGGAGCGCCGCGCGCTCTATCCACGGCATGAGCCTGAATCCGATGGTAGAGCGTCGGTGAGCACGGAGCAGTCGCCGACGGAGTTGACGCTGGGACCTGGGGGCCTGTGGCTGCCATCTTGGATGTAGCCGACCGCATCTGTGACCTCGGCGTCGCACTCTGTGGGGTCGTCGACAAGATCCATCCCCGTCTCGAACGCACAGCCACCCTGGACGACACCGGCTCTGAGACTCTCACCTCACAATTCACTCGAGCCCGAAGCAATGGGCTCGAGGAGCACCCATGCTCAGGACTTTGCGTTCTAACACCTCCGAATCCAGGTCGAACAAGGTGGGGAGCACATAGCGCCAATCGAAACAGACACTCACAACTTACTCCAGACGCCTGATCCGACGGGCTCGAGGCGCACCCGCCGTCAGGACTTTGCGTCCTAACACCTCCGCGTCCAGGTCGAATAGAGTGGGGAGTACAATGCGCCAATCGAGACAGGCCCTCACAACTTACTCCAGTTGCCTGAACTGACGGGCTCGAGGAGCACCCGCCGTCAGGACTTTGCGATCTAACGCCTGCCGTCATCGGATGAGTCCAATCGCCGTCGTACAGGACGTGAAGGGGGCCAACGCGCTCAGGGGTCGCCACCGCCGTCGTGGGGATGCCAGGGGACGCCGAAGGAGTGCACGGACATAGGTCGAATGACACCAAATCATCATCGTCAGCTTCAATATCACATGGCTCAGGGACCAGACGCGGCGTCAGGCCTGGGCTGTCACCCGCATCCATATGAAACTCACGCCCCTCAGCGCCAGGATCAGGGTCAACGAGGTCATCATAGCGTTCGCCACTGCCGAACGAATCCGAGGGCGAGGAAGTCGAGGTCGAAGAAGAGGAGGATGAGGAAGACGAACCAGCGCGCCTCTGTCGTGCACGAAAGCGCGTGTGCCACAGCGGCGGCGCATCATCGGCCAGCGAGGAGGAGGAGGAGGAGGAGGAGGAGGAGGAGCGAAGGAACGTGCTGTGGTTCGTTGCCCAGACCAACACGAGTCGAGGTGTGCGCCCTCGCGAGCGACAGGTCCACGCATCTGCTCCAGGACACCAAGGCCACATCGACGGCCCTGGCTGCCGAGAGCGCCCACGCCCAAGCGGCGCGGCCCTGCGCCGCGGGGGCAGCCGCTGCCCCCAACGCGCTGCTGCCGATGCCCAGCGGTGCCACGGCCCGCTCCCCCCCAGTCCCAGGAGTTCCCACGGCCGCCGCGCCGAGCGACCCCCCGCCGCTGGCTCTGCCGCCCAGTGCGTGCGCTGCGAGCGGGCCAGCGCAGCAGCCGAGTCGGGGGTTGCCCGAGGTGGTCCTTCACCCACGCGCGTGGTCCCAGCTCTTCGCGCCAGGGCGAGGCCTCTGGCGCCCTCTGGGCCTCGCGAGGGAGGAGGAGGAGGAGGAGGAGGAGGAGGAGGAGGAGGAGGAGGAGGCCAGGGCCACTTCGGGCACCACCCGAACCTTGCTCCCTGGGAGACGCCAAACGCCTGCGCCGGGGGAACTCTGTGGCCCAGCGTCTCCGCATGTCCCCGCTGGCGCCGCAGACGCCCACGCGCAGGCGCACAACGAAACGACAACGATGGTGTGATGCCGAGCCTGAGAGCAACACAGCTCGATGTGCCGCGCCAGATTCCCGAACCTCGTGCGGTGAGGTCGCCCTCGAAGCGCTTCAAACATCTGTGAGAGCCGAAACGCGCGCCAGTGGAGCAACGCTGCTGACCACGCAATTCCCACCGCTCTTTCTGCGAAAGCCACAATTGGGTCGGACATGTCCCCCTACACGCGGATTTAGGACGAAAGTTCAACAAGTGGCAGAACTTCTCAAACATGATCAAAGAACAACCATAAATCGTCCCCAGACTATTTTTGACTATTTTGGAATCTTCCCCCTGTAGAGGGACAGGCCTGACTGCATGCTAGAGTGCTAGAGCTACAAAATCTGAACGCGGCGTTCTTGGCGTGGTCGCGATGGCGGCGGCGCGCCGCGCAGCCGAGCTTCACCGAGACCAACAGAACGGCCGGCCGCAGGGGAGAAATATGAATCAAACTACAGTTGGGGGGGGAGGAGGAGGAGGAGGAGGAGGAGGAGGAGGAGGAGGAGGAGGAGGAGAAGGAGGAGGAGAGGAGGACCAGGAGGGGGGGAGGGGGGGGGGCCGACCGCAAGAAACCTTCCACAAGAAACCCAACCCTGAGACCCCAGGACGTCAATCGATGTTTGGTGTGGGAACGTCAATATCTCCATGGCGAGGCCATCGAGACCCAAGACACCCAGGGCACCCCGGAGGCAGGCAGGGTGCTGCTTGGCATGGGCCCCCACTGCAAAGAAACCCTGGAAGCCGAAAGCACTTGACTTCTGAAGCAGGCGGGCGCAAGCACCTGGGGGCTCTGGAATGCCCCTTGGGGGCTGTCTGGCAGTGCCGGCGAATTTGTGGGGGGGGCCTTCTGCGAGCTCTTTCGGAGGCGCCGTGGGACCTCTTGGGTTATTCCCATCCTACTTAAGGACCACATCCCACAAATAATTTCGAGCACCAAGGAAAGTGTCAAAAGAGTGTCGAAGCAGTGTCGAAACAGTGTCGGGCGCGTGTCTCCCCAGGGCCCGACACGTGAAAACCCTTGAGTTTCGGTACTTTCCTGGGGGCTCGAAATTCTTCCTAACAATCAAGGCTAAAGTAGGTTGGAACATCCGAACTCTTGGGAAGCCTCCTGGGCCGACGTGGGGCGGTCTTGGAGGCTTCCGGGGCCACCTTGAGCGGTCCAGAACTCGGCAAAACCTGAAGGCCGAGAGCCAAAGTTCGTCGGCCCAACGGGCCACCTGGGGGCCCCCCGGGAAGCCGGGAGGCGCGGTAATTACCGGCCAGATGTCAGGGGATCTGTGGGATCTCCGAATCGGAGTCGGAAGAGGGAATTCTGGGAATTCCTTTTTTGACCCAAAAAATCCTCGATCTTCGAGGGTTGGAAGCGGGAAACGTGAGAAGGCGAAAAGGATTAGAAAAACTCTCTCGGAACGGCTCTCGCAGCTCTCTTGGGCTGTTCGAGCCTCGTCAGGGTCTTTTTGGGGTCTCTCAGGGATCGGGGGTGTGTTTGGGCCTCTGGGGGGTCCCGGAGGCCTCTCGGAGGTCTCTGGAAGCCTCCTGCTCCCGCTCTTAGGCTCATGTTGGGCCTGTTCTGGGGTGGTCTGGGGCTGTCCTGGGCGCCTCTTCGGCAGTCTTGGAGCCTTCTTAGCTCGTCTTGGGGCCGTCCGGAGGGCCTCTTGGGTGGTCTTGGGGCGTTCTTGGGAGCCTCGTCGGCGCTCTTGGACCCGTGAAGCTCGAAAACGCGAAAAGCCAAAAACATAAAAAACATGAAAATCAACGATGTTGGCCTCTTCGGGCCGTCCCGGTAAGCCTCTCGGACCTCTCTTGGGGTCTCTTGGAGGCCACCTGGGAGCCTCAAGAACCGTCGGAAGGCTGGCTTGGGCTGCCTGGGAGCGTCTTGGACCATCCTTTCGCATTCTGGGGGCTCCTGGGAAGCGGTTTGGGCCCTCCTGAGGCGCTGTGGAGGCTGCCTCGAAAGGCCTCTTGGGCTGTTGGGGGGCGTTCTTGAGCGGTTTAGGCGTCTCGTGGGCCGTCTTGGCCCCCTCGTGGGCCGTCTTGGGGCCCTCTTGGGGGCATCCTCGACCGTCTTGGGTGCCTCTTGGGCCGTCTTGGACGCAGTGGAAGCCCAAAAGGCGAACACGCCAAAAATATCAGTTCCCCGATGGGAAGTCAACAACTGTTGCTTATTTGGGGCTGTATTGGGGTGCCTCTTGGGGCGTCTTCGGAGCCTCTTTTGGTGTTTTTTCTGGTCTCATGGGGGCCTCTTGGGGCTTCTCGGGCGCTTCTTGGAGCCTCTTGCGGTCTCCTGGGGGTCTCTTGGGCCAAAAGGCGCGAATTTCCGGTTCGTCGTCCCCGTCTTGGGCGCCGCCTTGGGGCGTTCTTGGGCGGTTTGGGCGCCTCATGGGCCGTCTTGGCCCCCTCACGGGCCGTCTTGGGGCCCTCTTGGGGGCATCCTCGACCGGCTTGGGTGCCTCGTGGGCCGTCTTGGACGAAGTGGAAGCCCAAAAGGCGAACACGCCAAAAAACATCAGTTTTCCTATGGGCTCTCTCGGGGTGCCTCTCGGGGCGCCTTCGGGGCCTTCGGGGGCCTTCTTGGCGTCATGGGAGTCCGGGATCTTCTGACCCGGGTCAATCCAGACCCCGGTCAGCAGGAAACCAAAAAACTGCAATGCATGAAAAAAAAACTGCAACGCAGGTCGTCGCAAACCCGGGTCAGCCAATATGCGCGGGCGTCTCGCGGCCACGAGCGGCTCGCTAACCCGGGTCAGCCGGAGGGGGCCTTCGCAAGATCCTGCAAGATATGGCGCTCTGGCTGACCCCCGTTTGCACTGACCCCCGTGGGGTGTCCAAGAGGGGGGGGCGCAAATCATGACCGGCGGCATGTGCGCGGCCCAGCGGGGGGGCCAGGGACGTAATGAAGTAAGAAGGGGCGCCATGAAATCTGGGGAAATATCATGGCCCCCGCCATGATATTCCCCCCCCTAGTCATCCCCCCCTCTTTGCCGCCCCCGATCGAGGCTCCCGAGGGAGTCGTCTTGAAAGGCCTCTGGAGCCGTCGGAGCGCGCTTTCGAGCGCTACAACTTCAGAGGCATCCAACATGGCCAAGGAGAGCTCCTAGACTGCCGCAGGAAGGGCCCCGAGGAGGCACTCGAGCCCACACTTCGAGCCCTCGGCCCCTCTCGTCCGGCCCGAATTCCGAAGCCGCCGTCGGGCGATCTTCGGGCCGGCCCCTGGCGCTCCGGCAAGGCCCCCCCAGGCGCCCGCCGGGGGCCCCACATATCTGCGGTCGCGGGGCCCCGGCCTCCTGCCTGCCCGGACCCGGTCCACCGTGATATATATATATATATATATATATATATATATATATATATGTGTGTGTGTGTGACTGTTGGGGGATGCCTTCCGCCCCAAGAGGGTCCCGAGATAGCTCCAGAGAGGGGCCCCAAAACCACGTGCGAACCCCTGCCCCTCCCCCTCAGAAATCGTGGGGGGTACGGGTAGGGTTCGCATGTGGCCCCCCACCAAGATAACCACCGTGGCAGGGTAACATGTGATAAATCATTCAACACATGTTCCCGCAGTGTTATCTCGCCCCCGACACGCTTCCAAGGCTGCAGGTTCCACAGCATGCTTCTACACTTCCCTGATTCGAGCAACTCGCACGGCGATCGTTTCTGAACGGACCAGCCGGTAGGCATACTTTTTTGGTCGCGGCCGCAAGCGAAGAGCGCAGACGGCGAGCAGGGTGTCCGGGCCGACGGGCAAGCCTAATTAGCTACAGGGCGCGATTAGCTACAGAGCGCAGCACGAGCCGGCCGGGCCAGCTCACAAACGCGGCAGCTGGGGCAGCGGCAGCGGGGGGCTGGCTGGCTGAACTGGAAGCCGGTGGGCATACGCGAAGCGCAACAAAAATCGTCGGCCACGGGGGGGCCCTTATTGGGCCCCAGGATCATCAAAAAGCGACTCGGGTTGACAGTCCAGGAGGTGTGGATGAGACCTCTGGAGTTCCACGCTGCGAGAATTGAGCGATGTCCCAGGTCTGGGCAGGATATGTCTGTGGGGTCGCCAGAAACATCTGACCATCTACATTTGACAAGTTTCAGCACGACACGCTGGAAAATGAGTCATCGCGCCCTCCAAAGCGCCCAACCCGATCGCGGTGGTGTGAAACCTGGACTGGGCCCTAAAGTCTTGCGTTGTTCGACCTCGCCTCGAATCTCCCCCTGTCCTCTCAGTCCAAAGTAGCAGCCAGAAGATGGGGGACAAAGAAGGACGAATGGGATATGATGATGATGATGATGATGATGATGATGATGATGATGATGATGATGATGATGATGATGAGGAGGAAGAGGATGGCGGCACCTCTTTTCCCCTCAAACTCTTCCCCCCCGTCCCCTGTGCAAAGTCGACCCTGATTCGGAAAGCCGCGCGCCCGCAATAGTTCAAGGCTGTCTCAGCATCTGGTAGTGGCCACCACCTCTCGTTGGGACTCTCAGCACCCAGAGAACAACAACAAAGCCACGCGCCCGCAGCCCCCCCCCAAAGGCGAGCACCTGAAGCTGGAGATCGCCTGCACTCCACAAGAGGCCTGGACAACGAATGCAGTCACGGAAATTCCTGCCCACTCCGTGCACGCCTTTCCCTCCAGGATCCCAAAGACCGTTTGGTGACGGACCGCGCGCCGACCTCGAAATCCCAACAGACCTCACCGCGCGGTCCGTCACCCCACGGCCTTGGATCGGGTCGGGCGAAAGGGGGAGATAGCAAAGGGGGGGTTTGAGAATCAGCTCACGTAGCTGTTTTTCCCGGCGCCTCCCGGCGCCGGGAGGCGCCCATGTATCGAGGAATGGGCCCCTCGGCGAGGCCGAAACCAGCTGCATGCAGCAAGCTTCGTAACCCCCCCTTTCCCAATCCCCCCCCCCCTTTTCGTCCGGCCCGATTGGAACCCTGGAGGCCCCGACGCCGCCCGAGACGTCCTCGGAGAGCGACCCGGGCCCCCCAAGGCCGTACGGGGAGCCCGAGGACCCCCACGGGCTCCCCGGGCGGCGTGGTCGCCACGCCGCCCGGGGCGCTCCCCCGCTTCCCCCTGCCCCCCCATACCCCTCGCCATGCACGCGCGCGGCCCCGGGGGGACAAAGGGGCCGGCGCGGGGAGAGGGGCGAGGGAGATGGCGGGGAGGGGCTCCAGGATCCCATGGGGCGCAGCAGGGCCTGCGAGTGCTGCGCGTTCGCCGCGGAGGCGGGCGTCCGACCTGAACGTATAGTGCGTTGTGTCTTGTGGTGATCTCGAGGGGTGATCTCGATGACGATCTCGAGATGATCGCGAGGAGGATCTCGAGGACGATCGCGAGGACGATCGCGAGGACGATCTCGAGGACGATCTCGAGGACGATCGCGAGGACGATCTCGAGGACGATCTCGAGGTGGTCGCGAGGGCGCCGTCCGCCTCGTCGCCCCTAGGTGCAACTTTGGCTGGGCCAGCGGGAGGCACGGGCGCTCGAGAAGCCCGACGGGGTGGACGCAGTCAAGAGGAAGGCGGCGCAAGAAAGACGCAAGAATGTATGGAGGCCTCCTAGATGGGGCCTTGAGGATTGCACCGCATCGCCGATGCATCGGCGATGCGGCGCGATTCTCCGACCCCATCTACTCCGACCCCATTTAGGAGGCCTAGAATGTAAGTAGTGGCGCGGAGGGTGGGAGAGAAGGAGAGAGAGAGAGAGAGACACAGAAAGAGTAGAGGAACAACCAACGTCATAAACGTAAGCCGTTCGGAGATCCGTGCGGGTTCCTCGGAATTCTGCTTCGTCGAGAGGAAGCAGGGAAGGCGGCAACATGGTTACTGAGACAAGAAAAGGGCGGCCGCACGCCTCATCTGATCCAGGCGTCGTTCGTCTCCTCTTGCTGCCAACCAAACTCTCCGTCTGGCAGGCCGCTTGTATTCAACCCCGCCCACCTTCAACCGGCCTGGTTCATTAGAGCACCGTAGAGGGCTGAATGCGTGACGCCACACAGAATAGCAACTAGACGTCACGTGCGGAAGGTGCTGATCAGCGTTCCGAATTCTTCTGCTGTCGTCCACATTGTAGCGGAAACCGCTGGGGACCTTGCTGTGGCAGACAGTGTGATCGATATGACCAGCAGGGTTCGCTCGTGGTCCCGACATGTGTGACCTTTCGGCAAGCTGTAGGTGCTGGATGCTAGATTCGTGCTCCCGATTGCACTGTCGCGAAAGCTTCTGGGAGGACGTAGTCGAGAGACGTCCACTGACTGGGCCTTGTCGGCCCCTCTGCCCACTGCTACTAGGTGTCGTGACCAGCGTCGTCGTGTTGCCAGTGTGACTCCCGCCAGTCCTACTGTTGAATTTGCTACCGTGAAATGAAGGTACTGCAAGCAACTTTCACACGAGATTGCATTCTCCGAAGAATAAGTAGAAAAACATGACTCTAGTAATGGCGGTGCGGGAGATCATGACTATTGATTCAAGGATATCCCTGTTGCGTTACACCGCCGAACCTCACACGGCGACATTGCCTTTTGCTATTGCGCGCATGCTTGCAGTGCCGCTGTAGCTTGGGCGTCCACTTCTGCCACGCGCGCTTGATCTGTTCATTGACGATCTATGCAACATGGCATGACGCATCTCTTGCCTTTAACTTGCAAGGCGCGAACTTTGGGGGGGCTCCCGGGTCAGAATACGGTCCCCCCTTCCTTCTCGGGCCACCCTCGAGCAAATTTGGCCATCCTTCGGCAGATCAGGTCCAAGATATCCCAAGAGGGGCCCCAGAGGGCCCAAAGTCATTGAAATATTGCCCCAAGACGCCAAAGATGGCCTCCAGACGGCCTAAGACGCCTCCAAGACACCCCAGGAGGCCTCCAAGAGAACTCCCAAGAGGAAACATGTATTGAACTTGCGTTGGTGTTTGACAGATGTTCGCGTTTCTGCCTTTTCGGCTTCCCGACGCTCCAGGATGGCCCAAGAAGCCCTAAAGATCGGCCCAAGACGTCCCACGAGGCCGTCAAGAAGGCGCCCAGACGGCCCCGAAGGCCTCCAAGACGGCCCAAGAGGCCTCTAAGACAGCCCAAAAGGCGAACACAAACCGACATTTCGAGCTCACCGCGAGGCCCCCAGAGACTTCTCAGAGGCCCCCAAGAGGCCCCAAGAGGCCCCCAAGAGGACCCCAGGAAGCCCCAAGACGCTCCCAAGAGGCTCCCAAGCGGCCTCAAAACTGCACCAAGGCCCCCGACAGCCCTCCGAAGAGATCCCAGGAAGCATCCATGAGGATTCCGGCCCACTGCCCAGGCACAGAGGCAGACGGGGCCGCGGGCCCCTTCTGCCTCCTCCTCCTCCTCCTCCTCCTCCTCCTCCTCCTCCTCCTCCTCCTCCTCCTCCCAGATGATCCAAGGGGGGCCTGAAATCGCAGGAGCGCCCGGGGAGAGCCCAGGGAGGGCCTCCCACAGAATTCCAGGCAAACCCTCACAGGTGGCATACCAGGAACATTTCGTATGGCACTGTCGCAGGCTGTTTCGAGAGCCTCTGGGGACTCTCAGATGGGGCCCCTCTTCAAGCCCCTGGGGACTCTCAGAGAGCACAGAGCAGGCTCCAAGAAGCCTCCAAGAGAGCCCCAAGAGGGTCCACAGAAGGTCCCCAACAGTATCATACCAAGGCACGGTGGTGGGATGGGCCGTGGACCACCAGATAATCCAAGAGGGGCCTGAAATCGCCCGAGCACCCCAAGAGTCCCAAGAGGGCCCCCACAGAATTCTTGAACAGACGACCAGGCTCGCCTCCCAGATGGTCAGGATGGTGCTGCATTTCCGCCAAGACGATCCAAGATGCCCTCAAAGACGGCGAATAGGACCCCGTCTGACCTAAGATGGCCCCAAGAAATCTCCAAGACGGTCACCGATGGCGGCAAGAGGCCGCCATGAAGCCTGTGGAGGCTTTCAGATCTCCGAAAAACTCCCAGTAGGAGTTTTCCTCCTCCTCCTCCTCCTCCTACTCCTCCTCCTCCTCCTCCTCCTCCTCCTCCTCCCCCTTCTCCTCTTCCTTCTCCTCCTCCCCCGTGTTATCCTGCTCGTTCTCCTCCTCCTCCTCCTCCTCCGCCTCCTTCTCCTCCTGCTCCTGCTCCTCCCCCTCCTCTTTCTCCTTCTCCTCCGCCTCCTCCTCCTCCTCCTCCTCCTCCTCCTCCTCCTCTCCTCCTCCTCCTCCTCCCAATCATGGGGGTCTCCTTCCAGGGTCCGCGGCACGGGCCGTGAGGCCTTCACAATTTTGTAATACCTATATTCCCAAGCGGCATGGCCAGAAAGCATCCGCCACGGACCTCAGTGCAAGTTGTCCGAGCGTGCGCGTCGCCATTGTATGGCAGACGCACATCTGATATGAGTATGCTTGGATGGTGCCGCGAATGAGGATCGCACCAGTGCGGCGCGCGTCACGGCTCAATTCCACGACGGCCGCGCCAAAGCCGCCACCACTGCTCGAGGAGTGCCAAATAGAAGAAGACAAAAACAACATAAACATAATCATTTGGCGCTCCGCGCGGATTTCTTGGATCCACGCCGGACCCCCCTCCGTGGCGCGCGGAGTGCGCCAGAGGCGGCGCCTGAGGCGCCGCCAGGAAGGCCCAGCGCGGATCCAAGAAATCCGCGCGGAGCGCTAAACGTTTGTATTTATGGCCATTTTTCTTTTTCGACCAAAGCCCGCGGCCGAGTGCACTGCACACTCCAGACGGAGGAGGCACGAAGCTGTAGGTCGGGCATGTCCCCCTACAGGCGGATCTTGGAGGAAAAATTCGCACAATACGCCCAACACATGCTCAAGCATGGTCAAAACATAATCGAACGACATCGTCCCCAGGCTATGTCGTAACTGTGCTTGAGCAGTCCTCCTGCGGAGGGACAGGCCCGACTCCTTCCTCCCCTATCCATCTTCTCTTCCCCTGCTTCCAGGGGTTGCGCTACATGCACGTGGCCCGTATGGAAGGCATACCCCGCAGGGGGGTACGATCGAAGACGACGAGGGTGGGCATCGAGGGCTCGGGATATACGTGTTGCAACGATCGGGTCGGGCGAAAAGGGGGGATAGCAAAGGGGGGGGGTGAGAATCAGCTCACGTAGCTGATCTTCCCGGCGCCTCCCGCCGCCGGAGGCGGCTACGTATCGAGGAATGGGCCCCTCGGTGAGGCCGAAACCAGCTGCTTGCAGCAAATTTCGTACCCCCCCTTTTCCCAATCCCCCCCCTTTCGTCCGGCCCGAAACGAAGCCTGGGCTCTCCCCCCCGGGGGCATCATGCCGCGGCAGGCGCCGGCCGAGAAAGGAGGAGCGGGGCGGGCTCGGCAGGCGGCGGGAGGCGAAGGGGGGGCTGGCACGGAGGCAGCGGGGGGGCGGTCACGCCCTCGGCGCACGCGGGAGCCCTGGCGTCGAGTCGGGCCTGCCCCCCCTGCAGGAGGAAGACGCAGAGATGGTCAAAAAGTAGTCTGGGGACGATTTGTGTCACTACTCCTGAATAGTTGGGGAAGCCCTGGCGTTAAGTCGGGCCTGCCCCCCTGCAGGAGGAAGACGCAAAGATGGTCAAAAAGCAGTCTGGGGACGATTTGTGTCACTACTTCTGAATAGTTGGGGGAGCCCTGGCGTCGAGTCGGGCCTGCCCCCCCTGCAGGAGGAAGACGCAGAGATGGTCAAAAAGTAGTCTGGGGACGATTTGTGTCACTACTCCTGAATAGTTGGGGGAGCCCGGCGTTAGTAGTCTGGGGGCGATGTTGTCACTACTCCTGAATATTTGGGGGAGCCCTGGCGTGAAGTCGGGCGTGAAGTCGGTCAAAAAATAGTCTGGGGACGATGTTTTAACTACTCCTGAATATCTGGGGAAGCCCTGGCGTTAGGTCGGGCCTGCTCCCCTGGCAGGATGAATACGCAGAGATAGTCAAAAAATAGTCTGGGGACGATTTGTTTTACTCCTCCTGAACATTGGGGGAATACTTGTTTTTGCATTGTTGTACTTGACGTGCAAAATCCGCCTGTAGGGGGACGCGCCCGACCCAACTCCTGTGCACGAGTGCACGGAGAGCGCGGCACGGCGCGGAGGTGGTGATCGTTTTTGTTCTACCTCGTTCTGCCGAGCGGCGCGGGCCGTGCCGCCCCCCCCCTCCCCCCCCTCCCCCCCCCCCCGTGGAGTGGATCTTGGCTGTGTTTGGCGCCTGTGTCGGGCAGGTGGAGCCTCCCCTCGTAGGACGCACTGTCCCAAACAGGCGCGCCGAGCAGAGTCCAGAGCCAGACCCCCCCCTCCCCCCCCCCCCTTTCTCACCCAAGGTCGAAACGCCGAATAAAAACGACGTGTCAGTCTACTTGGGAGCGGAGCTCGAAGTGGGGAATCCACGATGCGAGGACACGAGCGCAGAGAGGGGAACAGCCGACGAGGCCACCGGGGAGAGGGCGTCCACCGATGTCAGGGCGGCACGGCGCACAGGGCGTCCGCGCCCGCGGCAAGCAGCCGCCCCAGAAGCCGAGATGCAGGAGCCCCGCGACGCGCTCGGGCGCCGGGCTAGGAGAGAGTGCCCGCGCGATCACAACATTGAAAGCCCTTTGGATGAGAGAGATATGCGAGCGCGGAGCGTAGACGATCTACCGTGGCTCCTAATCAGGGATGCCAGTTGGCCTCTGCCTGGGTGGGGTGCGCAACCAACTTAGGCGGCGCCTTTCACCATCTGTTGGCGGATGGCGAGTATCGGAATAGATCGGAATAGCGCAAGCCACGCGAGGCATGACAATCTAGTCGTGCGGAGGAAAAGGGTCCCGCTGAGGAGGAGAAGGATGCGCCTGGTTGACTCTTTGACAGACGAAGCCAGGGCATCGGCGGCGTTTCGATCGCCAGATCTTCCCATATTCGCCGATTCAAAGACACCAGCGAAACACATAATAATATATAACATTTAAAACAAAAATTATATAAAAAAGTCGTCCCCGTATTATTTTCTTGCTATTTTTGAGTGCTCCTCCTGTAGAGGGACGTGCCCGACTTAAGACAACGGCCAGGGACTTCTGGGGCCAGGAGGATCGACGACAAAAGGCAGAACTCGTGTGCGCCAGAATTCCCAGATGCGAGTGCAGAGCAAAGGTCGAGCAGGGATCTCGCGAGCACAGAATTCACTGGCTCCAGAGTTTACTCCAGCACTCGAGTGCAGAACAGATATCCAGAGTAGGGATCTCGCGAATACGGAATTCATTTATTCCAAGTGGGCTGATTTTTCCGCCGCCCAGGAAGAATGCGCAGAATGCACCGTCTACGAAGCATTCTACAAATTCTTCACAGACTCGACGGGGAACATATACACATACACTTTCCGGGCACATCAATCGCACTCGATCCCCAGACCAGATCTCTGAGGTCCAGCGGCTCTGGAGGATGTGCCGGGCGCCGCGTCCACCCCAGAGCACTCCACAGCGCTCGGAGAGTGTTCCGAAACGCTGTCAGGGCGGTTCGTCCATGGTCTAGCCCTGCCCGACCGTGACTCCACCATCAAGATCCGACAGTCCATGCTGGGCACCGAATAGCAAAATCCGCAGACCCTTCGGCGTGTGGAAGTCGTCGTCGTCGTCGTCGCCATCGTCGTCGTCGTCGTCGTCGCCAGTCCCATAGAAATTCAGGAACAAGCGTCGCAGTGAAGTCGAAGGGAAGCCCCTTCCCGCCTTTTCCCTTCACAGCCCGGGGGGAGGGTGTCCCGGGTCAGAGCACCGCCCCCCCGGGATCCAGGAGCAGCAGGAGGAGGAGGAGGAGGAGGAGGAGGAGGGGGAGGAGGAGCGAGGAGGAGCGGGAGAAGGAGGAGGAGGAGGAGAAGGAGGAGGAGGGATGGCAGGATGTGGGGGAGGAAGGATGAGGATGAGGATGATGATGATGATGAGGAGGAGGAGGAGGAGGAGGAAGCTCGCCAGCGGGGTTCCCAGGGGAGGTCACGCCTTCAGTCGAGTCGTGGATAAACAAACGTGACTTGCCCCAAAATTGAATGTCTCGTCGAATCGACAAGCAAATGCGTAGAATGTTCTGTAGGTCTACGAACATGATCCACATTTTTCCCGAATTCGACGAGAAACCAATTCTGGGGTAAATCAATTGCGCATTCGATCCCAACTCGATTCAGGGTCGGCGGCACCGGCCGCAAAGCCTTCGTTATCCCCAGAGCTGGGCGCCACATCTCGACCTTCGGAAGTGCGTTCCGAATCGAGTCCCTGGCCCGTCCTGTAGGGTCCATCCTGACGAGAGCCCCAGGAAACGCCCCAAAAACCAAAGAAACAAAGGCGTCGGCGCTCCTCGATCCTCGTTCCCGCATCCCTGGACCTTCGGACTGCACGCGAGCCACCCCCGAGGCAGGCCTGGCACGGAGCCCCATGGTTCTGCGGGCCTCTCTGCCGCCCCCGAACCCATCCTGCGCGGCTGCGTTCCCCGGCGTAGATCGCGGCGACGACGGCGGGGAAGAGGAGCTGGAGGAAGAGGGGGAGGAGGAAGAAGAGGAGGGGGAGGAGGAGGGAAGAAAGGAAGGAGGAGGAGGCTGAACGCCACAGGGAAACCTTAGGTTGGTATAGCGTAAAAGGAGGAGGAGGCGGAAAAGGAGGAGGAGGAGGAGGAGGAGGAAGAGGGGGTGGAGGAGTAGAAGGAGGCGGAAACGATGGAGAATGAAACGGGGGAGGGGGAGGCGGACGAGAACCAGCAACAAAAAGAGGACGGGGAACAGGAGGAGGAGGAGGAGGAGGAGGAAAAGGAGGAGAAGGGAAGGGAAGGGAAGGGAAGGGAAGGGAAGGAGAGGGGTCAGGAAGAGGGGGAGGAGGAGGAAGAGGAAGAGGAGGAGGAGGAGGAGGAGGAGGAGGAGGAGGAGGGGCACCACCCGAGGAACGAAGGGCGGCCAAGAGCTCGAGACGAAACGAAACGGGAAAAGTCTCACTCAGTCCCGCAGCACGCGCGGCGCGCGCGGTGGGCGGCCCTCTGGGCTCACCGCGGCCAACACGGTGAACGGCCGCCGCCGCCGCGTCGGTGGGGCGGCGAAACGACGAAGGGACGAAGACGGGAGAGGCGACGAGGGGAGGGCGGAGCAGGGAAACAGACAGAGAAACAGAGACATGTGGAAGACGGGTCAGGCAAGACTGGCACCCCTGCCGAGAGCTTGGACGGCCTGGCTCCGTCGATACCCCTCTCCAGGACGCGCTTTCACGAGAGACAGTGTATATGATTGGGAAAAGCTGACAGAGGGCGATGCCCGAAAGATCTGAAAACAGGAATGCGTTAGGTCTAAGGCAATGAACTGAGAGAACAGATTTTCACGAGAGGATGAATGGACAAGGTGGGGCAAAAGTGAACTCAGCGGCTCAACCCCCCAATATTCCTGGAGCCGCGGGAGCACCAGTTTAATGCCCTGGACGAGCACGGGGCACATGGATTGGTGCAGCAAGCCATCACCGCTCACGGCATGACAGCCAAAACCACAAATCTGAACACATTGACCGTACCTCCGCATGGTGTTCCAACCGTTGAACATGGTTTTCAAACAGGCGGACAGGATGTAGCCAGGAAGTTTGGGCCCCGCGGCACCAATCCGAATGCACGTCAAAAACACCTCGACATCAGTGATGGTCGGGATCCACTTGGCAAGCCTCGGACGAAACACGTCCTGAACGGAGGGGATGGAAGGACGCATATCCTTGATTAGACGCTTGGTCACTTGAGACTGGACGGCCTTGGGCTTACACCCGAGCGGGCGGTGGATGCGGAAGAACGCATCACACGCATCCCACAGCCGAAGAAAGAGGCAGTCACGAGCATACGGGCTGAACCTCCATGCTACCACAACTTCATCTGATGTAGCGAACAGTTCCAACTAATGTTTGAGACAGTGAAACTTCTCAGAGTTATCGACGGCACGCAACATGCAAGCCCGCGAATACACACTCAGGCGCCGCGATTCCACAGGGTGGCCGAGGTCACGGAGTTGGTGGAGGGCTTGGGGGGATAACGAAAATCAGGGAGCACATGTGAGCCTCTGGAGGATATTCTTCTGGGCCAAGCACACAGACTTCGGGGGGTCCCAGCCCACCTCCCATCTGCTTAACCTGCAAGGCCATCCTCCCCAGAGTACACATCACCTGCTTCCATGATTCCTCCCTCCAAGCAATGCCAAGATATGCTCCCAGGTACTTCCCACTCGATACGATTTTAAACTTGCTGTTATTCACCCCGACTGAACGGAGATCGCGCACAACAGTCTCACGGAGCAGGAGGTTAGGAATAATCAGCACGCACTTGGCCAAGTTCAAAACTAGACCCGAGGCTTTGGCGGCACCCGCCAGAACTCGGAGGATCGGCAGCAGGCACTCGACCAGATCTTCGCTCACTACGCCAACCGCATCAGCAAAAGCACCCATCTCAGTAGGTGCGATGGTCCCGAACACCGCCTCCGAATACGAACCCGGATAGGGCGACTTCTCGTTGGTTCTGTCACTTCCTACTGGTCCCCGACTTCCCCCGGCACCGGGGGCAACCCAAGCAACCACTCCGTCGATGGCGCCTCTCGGATCACGTCTTGAAACTCAGTTGTGCGGACGTCTCAAGCGAAACAGGCCAGAGCACCTCAATTAAGGGCATCTCGCAGTAGCCCAGGGTTCGGAGGATGTCTCAGGCAAAACAGGCCTGAGCACCTCGCGATGGAACCCCGAGTTGTGAGGATGTCTCAGGCGAAACGGGCCAGATCACCTCGCGAGCCGCAAACCCACAGGTGTGAGTTGCGAGGATATCTCAAGCCAAGCGGGCTAGAGGCCCTCAAATCAGGGCACCTCGGAGCCCGAGGTTCCGAGGATGTCTCAAGCGAAATGAGCCTGAGCACCTCGTAAACCGCATCTTCAAGCCAGAGTTGCAAGGACGTCTCAAGCCGAACAGTCAGAGCCACGGATTCCGAGGATGTCTCAGGCGAAACGTGCCTGAATACCTCGCGAACCACATCTTGGACCCCAGTGGTGAGGACGTCTCAGGCGAAACGGGCTAGAGCACCTCAATTCAAGACATTTCGAAGCCTGGGGTTCTGAGGATTTCTCAAGCGATCAACGTAATGAAGATGTTACAGGTGAAACGGGACTGAGCATCTCAAGTCAGGGCATCCCGGAAGACGGGGTTGCGATGATGTCTCAAGCGAAACGGGCCTGATCACCTCGTGAACCGCATCTTCAACCCAGAGTTGCGAGGACGTCTCAGGCCAAACGGTCAGAGCCAGAGATACCGAGGATGTCTCAGGCGAAACGTGCCTGAGTACTTCGCGAACTACATCTTGGACCCCAGTGGTGAGGACGTCTCAAGCGATACGGGCCAGAGCACATCAATTCAGAGCATCTCGAAGCCTGCGGTTCCGAGGATGTCTCAGGCAAAACAGGCCTGAGTACCTCGCGAACCAAGATTTGGAATCCAGACTTGTGAGGACGTCTCAAGCGAGACGAGCCAGAGGACATCTAGTCAGGGCACCTTGGAGCCCGACGTTGCGAGGATGGCTCTCTGTAGGCCATGGGGCGCACCCAGCTCTTTTGAGGGCAACCCCTCCCCGGCACCTCCCCGGCACCGCCGTTGGGGTTGCCGGGGTCGCCCGAATCTGTCCAGGGCGACCTGGGCACCGGGGCTCAGGTGCACTGTCCCCCTCGCCAGCCAAGGCAAGCCCTTGATGGGGCCCAAACAGCCCCAAAAGCCAACCGAAGTGGCCAGCGACGACCATACGGCTACGAACACACACCTCTACCCCGTAAACTAACGGACCGTTCGAAAACATCCTCACAATCTGGGCGCGAACGGGCCCGTGACACACCCTTCGTCGGCAGAGCACCAGCCCGCATCACCAGGCACGATCGAGCCTCGTCCAGCCCTGGCGCCCCGAGAGCATTGACAACAAGAGTTTTTGCCAGACCGCAATACGAGCATTATCATTCCTACCCCTCGTCCTCAATCATCCTGCTACTTCTCCTCCCCCTCCCCCGTCGCTTCGCACTCCTTCCTCAACGGTTGCCCAGGAACTGCGGGGACGTCTCATGCGAAACTGGCAGGACCCCCTCGAACGCGGCATATATTTGCCTACAATTGCGGGGACTTCCCAGGCGAAACAGACATGATCACTTCGCGGGCGGCACCTTGAAGCCTAGCGCAGCGATGATGTCTCAATCGAAAAGGACGTAGCAACCTCAGATTACGGTATCCCAGGGCCCAGAAAAGTTTTGAGGATGTTTCAGGCGATATGGGCCAGACCACCTCTCGCGTAGCGTCTGGGAGCCCAGGTTCGCGAGGATGTCTCAAGCGAAACGGGCCAGACCGTGCCAAATCTGGTCGTCTCGGGAGGCTGACTCGTGAGCATGGCTCATGCAGAAAGGACCGAACCACCTCAGCATGTTGCCAATGTCTCCACGCGCGGGCCCATCGGGCGGCCTTCGTTCTTACCGCCGTGCTCCCCGGTACCGGCCGGGCGACCCGGGAACACTCCAAGACAAAACATTGAACCGAAACAAACTGTGAGTCCCGAGATCGGGCACACTTGTTTCAAACCCCTCTCAATATCAATGTAAACAAGATCGAATCCATGGATACTGATCAGCAGACGCATCTGGCAATCCATGGCCGAATGGCACGGCAAACGTGACAGGGAACATCAAATCGACGCAGTACGGCCCAAAACAATTGTGAAGAACACTGGGGAAATCGCTTCCGATGTAGAATATGCGGAACCGAGCCTTGGGAAAGGAGGAGGAGGAGGAGGAGGAGGAGGAGCAGGAGAAGGAAGACAATGAAAAGGAAGGAGAAGGAGGAGCAGGAGGAGAAGCAGGAGGAGAAGCAGGAGGAGGAGAAGGAAGAGTAGGAGAAGGAGGAGAGGAGGATGAGGAGGAGGAGAAGGAGGAGCAGGAGAAGGAGGAGAGAAGGAATGAAAGGAGGAGAAGGAGGAGAGAAGGAATGAAAGGAGGAGGAGGAGAAGGAGGAGCAGGAGAAGGAAGACAATGAAAAGGAAGAGGAGACGCCGACGACGAGGGGAGCGGGGGAGGGCGAGGAGGAGCAGAGGCAGCAGGGACCGGTGGAAGAAGATGAGGGTCCTGGAGTAACGGTCGAATGTTGGGCCTGCAGAGGTCGCGTTCGCAGTGGACCGCTGGAGAGGGGCAAGGAACGAGAGAGAGAGAGAGAACGAACAAACAGAGAACAAACGTGGGGGGCGTTGTGTACAGCTGTCAATATGTGTATAAGAGAGAAGGAGCTAAGACAACCGAACAAAGAGAAACTGACATTCACATACATATATATATATATATAGGAAGAGAGGGAGAGAGGGAAATAAAGAAAGAGATAGAGGGAGAAGGAGCAACAAACAAAAAACAGTAAGAGGCGAACATGTGATATATAATTAACGGAAAGAAATAAGCACAGGAAAACCGACACGGGAAATCGTGCGAGCCAGGGGGGAGAGGCGGGAAAAAAATCGTCTCCTGGAGGCCCACGGCCTCAGCGATGGAGTCAGCGGCCTCCCGCAGCACGCTGCGGGCCGCGCTGGTTTTGAGCAGGCGCCACGCTCTGAGCAGGGACCGACCGTCCCGGCATGCCTGTAAGACTCACGAAGTGTTCGCATAACCCAAAAATGTTCCAAGAGCACGAACGATGTCCTTAGGACAGGAACCCGATGTGCTGAAGCGAGACAGCCCCAGCAAGAAACGTTCTGAGAACATGTCGTGGACACACACAGCCGGTTCTTAGCACTTTGCTTGGTGGGCCTATAAGCACGCCAGGGCTCTTCGCCGCTGCCTGAACGCTGCGGCCCCTACGGGCCACGCCGCACGCTGGAAGCGCCGAAACGAACGAACGACGCGCGAGTCGCCCCTGCGCTGGGGACGGGCCAGGTCGCGGCCTGCGTTGGGCGGCCGTGGCCGCCCACTCTTGCAGCCTACTGTACAATCGGGGCGTTGACCTAAGGAACCCAAAATAAGGAGCGAGGCCCCTTTTTCCCTTAAGTTAAACTTCGACTTCCCCTGGGAAACCTCGGGAAAACCGGAGGAAAACTGTAAGGCAATCGAGGAGCACGGAGCCCCTCCCCAACGAAAAGGGTTCCTTCTTCAGCGCCCCCGCTGTATTTTTAAACGGTGCCCACGTACGGGCATTGATTTAAACCGTCCTCCTGCAGCTCCCACTAGGCATTTGGCAAGGGCTCGCCCACGGGGGGGCGCAGCATCGAGCGAGCATGGGCAAGGACCCTCAGGCCAGAGGATTGGTCGGGGGCGCCTGTTGCGAAGGTTCCTCCACTAGTATGGAACGCCCTCCATTTCCTCCTCTGACACGCGCGGGGGCCCGCGGAGGAGGAGGAGAAGGAAGGAGAGGGAGAGTTGACAACCACCACGAGGTTCATCCACTGTTTCTGGGGTTAGCAGAAGTGCGCTGCGCACTCACGCCTTGCATCACAGTCATCAAAGGGCCTAGCAACGAATTCAACACGGAATGGCTCTGGAGCGGAGCTTTGGCGTGACTTCTTGTCAGTGGTCGCAAGAAGATCAGACGGCGGTCAAGCAGCGGCGGGGCGCGCCGGGGCACAGCTACGCACAGAGCAGAGGGCCGCGCGGGGGCGAAAGGCCGGAGAGGCCGCGAGAGAGGGGCCACACTCAGGCCATGTAAAACTTCTTGCGCGCGCCGAGGTGCAAATCCACGAGGTGCGAGGCGTAGAGAAGGGCGAAACCACACGGGGAGCCGTGGGGAAGCCTGGCAAGGGTCAGGGAACGCACGTCGGCGTCAACCAACGCGAAGCAAATCCAGGTCTTGACGCCCCCCTTTGAAGGCCAATCAGAACGGCTGAGGAGACGAGCAACGTGGGAACCCTGAAGCGCGAAAGTCGCGCGGGTACTGGGCGATGAACCTCGACCAGGGAAGCGGATCGCGAAGGAAAGCGACTGGCGTGTGTGCCTGTGCGCGACAGACGCATGCTTAAAAATGTAGGTCCTCGAGGCGACAAGACGGCGCCCTGTGCAATTGACCCGGGGCGCGTCCACCCACGGTCCTTGACGGGTGGAAGCACTGTAGGGGAGGGGGGACCGTTCCTTGATTGATCCCGCGGGGTCGACCCGTATCATAAGGATGCACGATCAAGGACGCAAGGGCCTCGGGAGGCCGTTTCGAAGCTTCTCGAGCGGGGCGCGGCCAACGAAAGCGGCCAAGGATAGACCGCGGAGGTAAGGAAGCGAAGGTGCCCTGTAAGAGCGTATTTGTTGAAGGCAGATCTGTCTGCAAAGAATACTGTCTCTCTTCATGGCAAGCCTGCCTTCAAACAATACGTTGTTTAATGCAGATCCGCCTTCAAAAAATACATTCTTTCGGGGATGGACAGACCCCCCTTTAGCAAAACGTGGTTTAGTGAAAACGACCTCGGGCCCAAACCTGGCGGGCGCAAGCCTGGAAAATAATGGCCGCGGCGAGAACCGAAAACGGACAATTCACTCATCGACGTGTCACTGTTGGGGGTTCTGTCCGCCGCCGAAATACGTTTTTTAGTGCAGATCCGCCTTCAACCAAATACATCCTGACAGGACAAGCAGCCCGTCCTTACTGTGCGGGCTGACTGTCGCACGGCAGAGACCCCAGCAGCGACGACGAGCAGGAATTGGGCAGAGGCGCGACGGGGGCGCGGGGGCAGGGACGGGGAGGGGAGGGACGGCCACGCAGGTCAGGGGTTACCACTCTCCATTCTTCGACAGGCTGGTACTGGAGGATGACGATTCATACAAAACATAAGAGAGAACGATTTAAACAATAGTTTCTGCTGTGTCTGCACAAGTTTCTGACCGGAGGAGAACGATTAAACAGAATGACGTTCCAGCCCGCGGCCGGTTTTTTCTAATCGTCATCCCGGGCGCCGCCGCGTGAGCACGACCCCCGGTCATTTATTAATCGTCATCTTCCATTTCTCGAGAACCTCCTCCCAAGCTTCTTTTGTTTCGGGAGGGGCGGGGGCAACTACTGCTCATCGCCTCACGAATCTGACGCCTCTCGCGCGCCACCCTCGGAAAAGGGAGGGAGGAAAGAGCCACTAGGAACTTGCAAGAGTCACGCCCATGACAATATCCTCTGTCATCGAAGCAGCGAGTGCAGAGCTGAAGGCGCTGGTGGGAACACGGCGCCACCATCGATGGCGTAGACAGTGGCAGCCTTGGTGGCAATATATTTGGCATGGTCGACGCAGCAAGGCCACGGGGGGGGGAACAGTATCCTATCAAACACATCTCCGAGTTGAGGAGCTTTGTAGATTGTGCCCGCGATGATGTAGAAGGCGTCGGTGGGCACACCACCGTCCTGAACAATTACGTCAAGATGGGGCTGGCTGCCCGTCGCCTGTTGACTCCCTCACCGACACCTGAACATCATTCCTGTCGCCTCCCTCACAAACACCTGGCCATCCTTCTGCCGTAACCCTCCTCCTGCACCACGTGTCCACCGCTGTGTCTAGACCTACGCTGAGACGCTGACAGACCTCTCTCACGGACAGGGCAACTCTGCGCAAGAGGCGCCGTGGCAACGTCGGGCATGAGAATTGAGAGCACCTAGCCGATCCTGGGACAAGCATGATGTAGAGTTCTCCCGTCATACGCCCAGAAGCAAGGGAAGTGCAGTAATCTCAGCAGCCCTCTCGGCAGAAGTGGCCGAGGACACTTCCTCTTGCAACTCGGCGGCGAGCACCGGTGGGTAAGTGAACAGGGGTGGCCCTTCTCAGAGGGCTCGATAGCTCCATGGCCTTCTGACAAGTTGCCTACGCCTTCCCCGAAGACACAGAACACTTCTCAGAGGGCGCGAGGTCTTCTGAGAAGTCCCGCCCCTTCTGAGAAGGCCCTCTCTCTCTCTTTGCTTCCCCCCCTCGCTCGCCTCCGACCAACTGCCTCCGTTTCTCTTCGGGCGAAGTGCACCCATCTCCTCACCCCGCGCCGCAGCACTAGAAGCGCGCTCCACTACTCGCAGAGTCACGACTCGCAGATGGAGTGGATCCGCCGCGGGAGAGTGACGATCCATTATTATTATTACAGAGGAAGACATGTGCTTTGGACGCTCGCGAGTAGGCACTCTGCGAGTCGTGGGAGGCGCTCGGTGAATCACCAATTCCCCCCTTGCCTGCGGACTGGATGTGGCCGGCAATCTGGCGCGGTGGCCGCCCCTCGGCAGGGAGGAGGAGGAGGAGGAGGAGGAGGATCCGCGGAGAGGACCTCTGGCACCGATGAGAGAACACCCCAGCGGCAGAAAGTCCGGAGCATCACGAGCGTACGCAACATTCGGCCGCGCTGCAGATACGGGCGGCCGTGCGGGAGGCCGTGCGGGAGAGTATGCGAGAGGCCGTGCGGGAGGCCCCACGGGAGAGCTCACAGGAGGCCGTGCGGGAGGGCACCTGCGGGAGACCAGACAGGAGCGGGGGACTGTCCAGGAGGCCGTGCGGGAAACCCTGCGGGACACCATGCGGGGCATCGTGCGGCTGACCATACGGGAGACCGCACGGATGGTCCCACGGAAGACCGTGCGGGCGAGCATACGGGAAGGGAGGAGGGAGGAGGAGGAGGAGGAGAGAGGAGGGAGGAGGAGGAGGAGGAGGAGGAGGAAGGAGGGAGGAGGAGGAGGAGGAGGGAGGAGGAGGAGGAGGAGGAGGAGGAGGCCATAGACCGCACGGGAGACCAGGCGGGAGACCCTGCGGGAGACCGCGGGCCACGAGCCACCGATTCCAGATCCGGAGGAGCTCACACGTTCTTCGAGTGCAGTCATCGGCCTGACCTAAGGGACGATAAATAAGGAACGAAGCCCCCTTTTTCAACGATGAATACTACATAACGCATACAGTTTTGAAGGTTTTGATACGGGGTACACCCAGCAAAAACCATAACTTTCTTCTTGATACGTAACAGCCGGGGGTGTACCCGTTTCAGCCCCCCAGCAAAAAAAAACATAACTTTCTTCTTGATACGTAAGGGACGATACGTAACGCATGCAAACCTAAGGAACGACCGAGCCCCTTTTGAAAAGCAAGTGTTCCTGATTCAAGCCACTCACTGTACAGGTGGTGCTGATAGCGTTCTCGAGTCTGAACTATCCTGGAGCCCTCTGCGGGCACGTTTAGTGTCCTCATGGGAGCATCCGGTCCCGTCTGGGGCCCTTCCTTTGTTCCTCTTGCTCGGGCTGTCATGAGGCAGCCAGGCCTCGCGTGACTTCCCGGATGTGTACATACTGTGGTGGGAGCTAAGTAATGCCAGATATACAATGGAATTCATTTGGTGCAAGCTATGCTGTGCCAGCTGTGCGGTGCAAGCTATGCGATGCCAGGCTACGTGGTGTAATCTATGTGGTGCAGGCAGGGCGGCGCAAGGTATGCTACAATCGCTTTGCGGTGCAAGTCTATGTAGGCTAGGAGGCGGTGCAAGCGATGCTGTATGAATTGCGTTGTGTAGGCTACGTGGTCGGCGTAAGCATTGCGGTGTAAGCTGCCTGGTGCAATGCAGGCGGTGTAATCTACGCGGTTGAGGCTAAGTGGTGCAGGTTGCGTGGTGCAAGCTAACTGGCGCGTGCTGCATAGTGCACGCCATGTGGTGCAAGACAATTGGTGTAAGCTATGTGGTGCACGCGATACACACACACACACACACCGAACGTAGCCAATCCCTACCTTAACCTGACCCAGGCCCTGCCGACACTGCGCCAAATCTAACCTGACCCATCAGAAATAACGTGGCCAACGGCTCGCGACACCAGTGTGTCACGCGCGCGGCGTAGCAAACGATGCAAACCATCTCGTGCAAGCTACGTAGTGGAAGCCAGGTAACGTAAGCTATGCGGTACAAGCTGCGTGATGCACGCCATGCGTTGGAAGCTGTGTGGTGCGATCTGCATGGTGCATTTTTTGTTTGAGCTCAACACTCCGCTGCCACAGGATTCGAGCACTGGGGGCAGGGCCCCATGCGAGGCAGAGCCCTGGCGGCCCTGCAGGCCTCAGAAGAGAACCGTTACTGTGGAACACGCCGATCTCCGCGACGAGCCCAAGCCATGCGGTGCAATGTATCAGGCGCCCACGGCGGGGCTCCGGCCAAAAACCCCGACACCCGGGACGGACAGTGCAAAACGCCCACGAGGCGCCCACGCCCGGGCATCGAACGAAAAAAAACCCAAAAAACCCAGCCGGCGCGAGGTGCGCCCCAACAAGGCGCCAACTGCCCGGCACCAGCTCAATGTCCCAAAAGCAGGCCCAATCACACGGGAACGCGAAGAAGAGTCCATGTCAAAAAGGCAAGCACTGTGAGGGGAATTATTGAAAGCCTTGGTGATTGAATGCTTTGGGCCCCTCAGGGGCATTATTTGGAGGCCGCTGGGCAAATATTGCTCCAATGTAGCCCATGCTGCTCCCAGACGGACTACAATATTAGGCAATATGGTCTCAGTTGGCCCAAGGTGGCCTTCAGACTGACCCCAAGACTGCACAAAGACGGCTCCAAGTGGCAACAGAGCCTCCCAGGGAGACCCACGGAAGGCCACAATCGATCAAACAAGGAAATGAGTTTCAATGATTTCTGCTTCGTCGCCCTTCGCCTCCAAGAAGCATCTGGGTCCTCAGGGTGGCTCAAACATTGCTCGAGACAGCCCCAAGAGTGGCCCTGAGTGGCCTCAAGTTTGCTTCGAAGACCTCCCGAAGAGGGACGCCAGGAGGCGACGTCGGGCTCCAGAGGGGCAGTGGCACCTGGAGGCCACGCCGTGTCAGATCGATGTCCTCCGAGGTGGCCACGAGAGGCCCCCCCATGGCCCCCAAGAGGACCCCAAGGGGGATCCGAAAGCTCCAAATATCGGCGGCTGACAGACCTCCCTTTAGTAAACCTCCCCTTAGTGAAAACGGCCCGGGACCGAGACCGACGGACCTGGACCCGCAGAAATGACGGCCGCGACGCCCTCTCGCGAACCGAAAACTGCCAATTCCTCGATCGACGTGTCAGGGTAGGAGGTCTGTCCACCCCCGACAAGAATGGCTCCAAAAAGCCCCCAGCCTGCCTCCAGGAGGCCTCCAAAGAGCTCCCGGATCGAGAAACCCACAGAGAAAGGACTTCAAAGTTCACTGGTCAGAGGCGTGGCCTTCTTCCTTCCTCCCTCCTCCTCCTCCTCCTCCTCCTCCTCCTCCTCCTCCTCCTCCTCCTCCATCCATTTCCTCATAGATCACCCCTCCTCGTCTGACCATCAGACGTGTCCGTAGGGCGGGCGGACCAGGCGCGTCGCCCCAGACGCCCTCCCTGCTGGTCGGCCCCGAGGCCCGACATCCCCAACCACCACACGGATCGAGGAGGGCCCTTCTCCCAACGGGGCTCGCGCCTGAGCGCCGCGCGCACGCGTCGCACGAGGGGGCGGGGGGGGGGTAGTTCTACAACTGGGGGGCCCTCGCCCTGGCTACACCGAGCAGCCGCGCGCTATGAAACCTGGCAGCGGTGGCGAGGACGGCGAGCGGGCCCCTCTCACAAAGGGGGTATCTCGCCCTGGCGCTGCGCACACATTCCCCCTTGAGCGCGTGCAGCGACTCTACGGGTGAACTGGGCCCGAGCTCCTCCAAGACGGCCCCAAGACAAGATGGCCCCCAATGTTCCCACGAGTGCCCCGAGAGGTGCCCAGGAAGCCCAGGAGGCCCCGAAGAGGTCCCCAAGAGGTCCCCAAGAGGTCCCCAAGAGACCCCCAAAGAGGCCCCAAGAGGCTCCCGCGAGGAACCCAAGACGCTCCAAGAGGCCCTCAGGACCGACAAGAGGCCTCCAAGACGCCCCAGGATAATTCCAAGACGCTTTAATAGATTGCCGAAGGAACCTCTCAACGGCATCCAAGAGGCCTCTTGCCATTCTGCTCGCCCTCCTCCAACTTCTCATCTGCCTGTTCCTCCTCCTCCTCCCTCATCCCTTTCCCCCTCCCCCCCCCGTCCCCCTCCTCATCCTCCTCCGACAACGGCGGCGACAACGGCGACGACGACGGCGACGACGACGGCGACGACAACGAGTCCTCATTCATCCTCCCCCTCTTGGAGTACGACGGCTTCCCCAGCCCGTTATTCCACTGCATGCTTATACACATTCCTGATCAAGGTAACTCGCTGCCTAGGCATCGTTTATGTACGGGCTGCTGGGCTTTGCGAAGCGTCTAGAACTTGTGTCTCGCATTCTGGCTGCGCATGTTCGTCTGAGATGTTTGACAAATTACATTGATGGAGGGCGGTGCGTTTTCAAAACGGAATACTTCGCCCAAGCGCTGCGCACATTCGTCCTATAAGCTTTCCGCCGTTGCAGAGATGGAGGGCGTCTGGTGTTCAAACCGTGATGGCTCTTGCTTGAGGCTGTCTCGGAGTTCCGGCTGGACGCTCGACACGATGTAACAAGTGCACGGATTGAGGGCGGCTCATTTTCAAGATGGGGCTCTCGCTTGAGACGCCCTCTAGTTTGATGACCACATGCGCACACGTGTGCAATAGGTCCGCGGCTGGGGGCATCTCCTTTCCACAACGGGGCTACCGCTGCACACCTCGTTTAACCTCATGGCCATACCGTTCCGCATCTCGGGGCTGTCGCCACAGCGGCGTGCCCACAGGGTGTTCGTCTTTCAAAGGGGCGCTCCTCGCCGTCACGACGAGGGCCTGCAGGGACTTATGAGGAGGCGGCATGGGGCGGAAGGGTGTATTGCAGCATCGTTGATGCATCCTGGGTTTACTCTGGTCCAGCTCTTCCTCCTCCTCCTTTTCCTCCTCCTCATCCTCCTCATCCGCATCAACATCATAATCATCATCACCACCACCATCATCATCATCATCATCATCATCATCAGCAGCAGCATCATCATCATCAGCATCATCATCATGACTATGAGCATGATCATGATCATCATCATCCTCATCATCAGCACCAGCACCATCATCACCAGCATCATCATCATCATCGCAATCATCCGCCGCAGCATCATCATGATCCTCAGCAGCAGCATCAACATCACCTTCACCATCGGCGACAGTAGCATCATCATCCTCATCAGCATCCTCAACAGCATCGTCATCATCAGGACCATCATGATCATCAGTATCATCATCATCATCATCATCATCATCATCATCATCATCATCAGCATCAGCATCAGCATCAGCATCAGCATCAGCATCAGCAACAACATAATTGCCTGCAACACCCTCATCCTCCTCATCAACGAGTCCATCATCCACCATCCATGGTCCATCAGCATCATCATCATCAACATCAGTATCGTCGTCATCCGCCACTTCCTCTTCCTCATCACCAGCCTCCTGCTTCTCCTTCCCCTCGTCATTGTATCATTATTCCTCCTCTTCCTCCGCCTACCTCAGGGTCACCAGAGGTTAGGCGGGAACGTGCTCGGTCAAAGTATTGTTCCTCCTGCTCTCCCTCGTCGTTGTCCTCTTTCTGCTCATCCTCATGTTCCCTGCTGCTTCCTCCTCGGCCTATGCTGCATTCCGCATCCTGCTCACCCTTCTCCTCCACCTCCTGCTCAACTGCGTGCTCCATCGCTTCTCCGTTCAAGGCAACTCGCCCGAGCATCGTCTCTGCATGGTCTTGTGGGGGGCACGTGGAGCGTCAATGGTTCACCATAGTGACAGCTACGATCGAAACACTGCTGCACACCAGTCAATAGCGCCGTGCCTGCAAGACGCGCTGGAGAAGCACCGCCGACTGGAGCTAGGCCAGAAAGCGTAACGGCTTGCGACTGTCTTCCACATGTGCGGGCTGTGGCACGAGCGCGCAGGACTGACGCATGACAATAAAACGCTCTCCCGAGGAGCGGGGGCAGGAGGAGGGGGGAGATGAGGGGGAGGAGGAGGACGAGGACGGGGAGGCGGGGAGGCCGCTGGTCGCCGAAAGAGCATGTGCTCTGGCGCCAAGACCGTCAAAAGGAAAACGATACAATTTGCTAACGCGGTAGGGCACAATTTCCGCCTGGGGGCCGTAAAGGAACGCCGACTAAGGAAGACCGAGCCCCGTATGAAGCAACAACGTTGTTCCTGATATGCCCTGAGTGTAACATGACAGATCTAGGATGAGCATGCGGAAAGGTGAGGACGATACGGATGACGCCTACTCCTGTATACGAGACGCGCGGAGCACGCACGCTGTAAACGTCAGGCCCAGAAACGTTGCAGCGGGACGTGCACTTGGAGCCAGGTAACGAACCACCATGCTCCAGAAGTGCCTCCACCTCTCTGGATTGAGTCCGATGTCCTATCCAATCGACGTCGGACCCTGCTCTGACTACCTACCAGAGCACCCCAACCCAACCGGGA
The DNA here is from genome assembly GCA_963575745.1 of Prorocentrum cordatum. Classification (NCBI taxonomy): domain Eukaryota; class Dinophyceae; order Prorocentrales; family Prorocentraceae; genus Prorocentrum; species Prorocentrum cordatum. The sequence continues at coordinate 55,190 of CAUYUJ010002856.1, read as the reverse complement.
GACCCGAATTTGACCCGACTTTCGGGTTGGGGGGGGTACGGATTCCAAGTGTTTTCTCAATGTTCCCCGACCCCCCCCCCCCCACTGGAAATCGAGGATAAGTTTGGGCCTTCGGGCTGGGTTGGGGTGGTTTGGTGGGTGGTGATGCTCTGCCCAACGCAAGAGAAGAAACGCCTGGTCGTCTCTGTGCGACAGCTTCTGCAGCACGATGATGGAGGTCTCCACGCGCCCTGCGATGGCATCCTATCCGGCAGCGCCCCCTGGACGCCCCCTGCCTCCCTCGCGAAGAACAAGCCGAATAAAGTTGTAATTTACGCCGGGGGCTACTACCCATAAACAAACAAAACAGACATTGCTACTACACAGCGCGCAGATACAATTAGAGAGAAGGGACGGAATGAACTTGCACTGTCCCTGAGTGCGCGGCTGAAACGGGGCTCCGCAGTGCGGAATCACGGCTCTCCTCGCGGATGTTGCACCCCCCCCTTCCGAAATTGCCGAGGCTGCGAGCGTGAAAGCTTCATGGAAACCTGAAACCACCACACTGGAAAAGCAGAACTCGTGCTCGTGCCGTGACGTCCGTGCGAGGCCGCGCGCGAGTCCCCGAGGTCGCCAAGGGTGGACGGGGCCAACAGAGCCTCCGGCTGCTGCGGCGGGCGGAGAGCGCCTTCTGTCGTGGACGGTCGTGGGGTGTCGCGTCACCGTGCAAGGATCAGTGGCTCTTCACCTCGAACTGAAAGATTGTAGACAGCATCATGCGAACGATGCCATCACCAGTGAATCATACACGACTTCGCGCATCATTCACTGTCGGTTCTTTTCTCATTCCTTCGGCGATGCGCCCCAGAAATCCAACTATGTAGCCGTTTAGGGCGTGAGCGGTTCAGAGCGTTTCCTCGTCTAACCCCCTTCAGGGTTATCACTGCTTCCAAAAAAACACCCCCTCCCCCAGGCGACCCCGGCTTCCCCCACCCCTTTCAAAAAACAACATGAACACACACTTTGGGGCAACACATATTATGTTTTCTTCTCGATACCCGAGATTGGAATCAATCGGTGAGCTGCCTACGCCAGCCGTGACGCCTCCGTGCGGCGACCCCAAACTGCCGCGCGAGATGAGGCACTGCGGAGGGAGGGAGGAGGGAGGAGGGGCAGGAAAAAGGAAGAGACGAGGGAGAAGGGAGGGGGAAGGACTACAACGGGCAGGAACTGCTGATGTTCTTGGCGGGCATCTCAGAACTCGTCCTTAAGAGCCTTAGCCGCAAACGCTTTGACCACAGTCTTCGCTGGCTTGGCTTTCACGATGCAGACCTTGCCGAACATCTCCCTCTTTCCGGCCTTGGTCGCAGGCTTCTTGCGCGTCTTGATCATGACAAGCCCGGGGATGGTGAACTTGGCGTTCTTCTTCACCTCCTGGGTCGCGATCGCCGCGAGCGTCTCGAGGACCTTGGCCGCCGTCTTCTTGTCGGTCTCGGTCGCCTCGGCGATCGCCGCCGCGAGGGCTCCCTTGCCCATCACCGCCCCGGCCATCGCCTTCTTCATCTTCGGCGGCATCCCCCCCGAGGTGCGAGAAACCCGGCTGTGGAATACGCGTCCTTGCGCCAAGACTGGCTTGGGTCAACAACAGCTTGAGCCAACATGGCGACAGAACTTTGAGGCAAAATCTTGGGTCATGCTCGTGGGTCCCGCGAACACTTTGCCTTGTTTTTTTGACCAGGACGACGAGTGTGCCCACATGTTGCCTGCTTTGCGCAAGGCCACCATATCTGTCAGAAAACAAGATGCACTTCGCGGCTAAATCTGGACCATGCGCGGCCACCCCGCGATCATTGTCCACTGGTGTTTGACAAGGACCGCGGGGGTGCTGGCATATTGCCTGCTGTGTGCAGGCCCACCAGACACCATGATGGCCTCCCCGCCGCGATTGCGCGCTGGTTTTCGACAAGGATGGTGGGGGCCGACATGTTTCCCGATGTGTGCTGCCACGTGCCCGCGGGCGCACCTGGCACACTCTGCGCGCGCCCCAGACGTGGCGAACCTGGCGCGGCTGGACCATGCGGCGCACATGGCGCACGTGGAGCACGCGGCGCGTCTGGCGCGCGAGGCGTGCCTGGCACGCTCAGGCCTCAGGGGTGCCTGGCGCACCTGGAGCGCCTGGCACGCGTGGCGCACCTCGCCCCATCGCGCACATGGGGGCTGTATTCGTTCCCAGTAGCTGTCTATCCATAGACGGCCGCTGAGCATGCTCGGTCCCAGGTGTTGCTTTGTTGGGGGGGCGGGGGGGCGTGAGCGAGACAGCTTGCGGGCGGGGGGTGTCTCTGGACCCCTCCCCATACGCCCTCCCCTGAACCTGGACGGGGCGGGGGGCCGCGGGCCGTTGGAGCGTCCCAGAAGGCCTCGGCGAGAAGGCACAAACCACTGATTTCCCGAAGATTTTGGGCCACTGTTGCCCACGGGGGGGGACCCTCATTTCATACACCCTTTTTCTATTGGTCGAACTCTTCCAAGATGGACCCAAGATGGCCCCCAAGGCTCCCGAGAGTGCGCCCAGGAGGCCCTAAGAGGCCCCTAAGAGGCCCCCAATATGCTCCCAAGAGACCCGCACGACGCCCAGAGAGGCTCTCGGGACCGCCGAGAGGCCCCCCAAGAGGAATCTAGGAAGGTCTCAGGCGACATCCGAAGAGACTCCGAGAGGTATGAAAGAGGCCATTGGCCTTTCTGCTCGCCCTTTTCCTCCTGCTCCTCCTCCTCCTCCTCCTCCTCCTCCTCCTCCTCCTCCTCCCCCTCTTCCTCCTCCTCCTCCTCCTCCTCCTCCTCCTCCTCCTCCTCCTCCTCCTCCTCCTCCTCCTCCTGCCTCCTCCCTGCCCCGCCCCTCCCCTCCCCTCCCCATCCTTCTCCTCCGAGTCCTCCTCCGTCCTCCCCGCTTGGGGTATGACGGCTTCCCAAACCCTATATTTCACAGCATGCTCCTCCACAGCATCGTTCCTGGATGGGCTACTGGGGTTACTTGTTTGGTTCGCGGCTTCAAGGCGAGGGACGGGGAGCGTGCACAACGTCCGGGGCGCGGTACGATGTAAATTGGCCGCAGTGGCGTATGCACATGCCAGGGACAAAATGTCCCTCATTGAAACGCAAGACAGCGTCGGCAGGTGACCGGCCCAGACATCCCGGCAGGTGGGGAAGCAAAGGCGCGGCGACCGGCAGCGGAACGGGGGGGAGAAGTCGCCCTTGCGGCGCCAAGCTCCAGCCGAACCACATTCGGAAGCGAGGCCAAGACGGACAGCGGGGCACTGAAAAGCCGCAGGCAGAACGCGGACCCGAATGGCCAACGACCAAGCGAAGCCCACGTGCGTGCACACAGGGACAGGCCGCCCAGCTAATGGGGCTACGCGAAGCGTCTAGAATATCATGAGGCATTAGCTCGAACTGAATGAAATCGGCTCGACTCACACGTTTTGTGTGCCATCCATGGCATGACATACATTGAAACAAATTGACACCTGACCCGGACTGATCAAATAACTGCGCCAATCACTTACGCATTGGGCACAAACGTGTGGTAGCGCTTCCGTGGCTGCAGGAGGGTGGCGATAGAAGGGTACCAGAAATACCAGCCATCATTAAGAGTACGGAGTCGAAAGGATCACAGTCCGTATACCTTCCCAAGGGTCACCGATGCGTCCAGTGCGATTGTTCTACACCCCTCACGGAAGATACAGCCGACAATGTGATCAAGAAACTTATCATCTAAGATTTCTTGAAGTCTGGGACAGCTTCCCGGAAGTGTCCTAAAACACACCTGGCCCAGGTTCTGCTGCTAACGCCGGAAGGCGAACGTACTCAAGAAACTGGGCCAGCTTTCCAGGAAGTTGGTCAAGAACACTGGCACGACAATTTTTGGTGGGAGGTTTCTTTATCATATGTTCGACAGTAACCAGCCACCGAACAAGAGGTCATAGCCTTCAGCCGAGCGTCCGAAATGATGACCTAGAGAAGAAGCGAGGAGCGAGAAACGAAGAGGATCGAATCATAATAACAACTAGATAAACATAAACATTCGGAGCCCCGCACGGATGTCTTGGATCGGCGCTGGACCACCATCCTCAGCGCGCAAAGCGCGCCAGGGGCGGCGCTGGAGGCTCCGCAAGGGGGATCCATCGAAGATCCAAGGATTTCGCGCTGAATTTCGAAAGCTTATGCTTATGACGTTTTCTGTTCTTCTCGGGGGAGGGGGGAGGGGAGCACCCGTGCGAGCTGGCCCAAAGGCGCTTCCTGGCGCACCCACAGCTGAAGCCGAAGCCAAAGCTGAAGTGCACAGAAGCATGGAAAGGGCCTAGCCTGCAGGTCTTGTTGACAGCCCACCGCTAAGCGATGCTGCAGCCTCCCCTGAGCACAGGCCCCTCCCCCAGAGCAGGAGAAGGAGGAAGGTGGGGCAGGAGGAGTAGAAGGGAGGAGGAGGAGGAGGAGGAGGAGGAGGAGGAGGAGGAGGAGGAGGAGGAGGTGGAGTACGAGGAGGCTCCTCGTTGCCGTGCGCCACCACGAACTCGTGGAAGCCGCCCGCCGCCGGGGCCTCCCCGCCGCGGCGTCGCAGCTCGTTCCGCGAGGAGGGCCCGCCGCAGAGCGCGTAGAAGGGCGAGGCGTAGAAATCCGCCGGCCCGCCCCACCGCAGATGGTCTGTGCGGGACCCAGGCAAGAGCAGGAGGAGATGGCGGAGGAGGAGGAGATGGCGGAGGAGATGGCGGAGGAGGAGGAGGAGGAGGAGGAGGAGGAGGAGAAGGAGCAGGAGGAGGAGGAGGAGGAGGAGGAGGAGGAGGGCGCACGCATCTGCGTCGCGTGCGCTGGATGCCCATCTAGAGGCCCTGGCTGGGGCAGCCCCCCTGTTTGAGGGGCGACGCGGAAGGCTTCTGGCTCCCGATCACTGTGCACCCGCGGCAACGGGACCAGCGGTGCCGCTGGGGGAGGCGGAGGGAAGGAGGCCAGGGAGGAGGAGAAGGAGAGGGCGGGAGAGAGGAAGGGAGCGGAGGGAGGGAGGTAATGGAGGGAGGGGGGGCGGGAGAGAGAGGGAGATCGAGCCAATGCGGGCGGGTGTCCACCCAGGCGCCTGGCGGCCAGCGCGCCCTGCCTAGGGCTGCTGAGACCTCACCGCCGGTGGTGCGCGCGGATCGGGCAACAACGGGAACGGTCCAGTGGTCGGCGTCGAGACTCATCAGTGGACAGACTACTAGAGGGAGGCGGAGCAGCGGCATGGGCGGCCAGTCTGCCATTTCGCTCTGTGGTGAGCCAGTCCAACCGCCGTTGCGCTTGCCGCAAAGTCAGTGGAGAGCCTTGCAGAGCTCGGTCGGGTGGGTGGCGTGCTGGTGGTAGACGCGGTCGACCTGAGAGGAGGCGACAGTGAGAAGCTGGTCGAATGCTGGGGTGGCACGATCAGCTCCCGCCTCTTGGAGAGCAGCCACGCTGTCACCCTTGCGAGCGAGCTCGGACTCGTGGACCTCCTTCGTGGGAGCCGCCGGAGCGGCACGGGGGCTGCGGCGGCCCGCCATTTTCAGGGCGGCCGCGGGCGCGAGGAGGAGGGGGAGGCGGAGGAGGTCGAGCGTGCCCCAAGGGGTTCTCCGATGATGCCTACGCCTCACCTCTGGGCCAAAACCGTCAGTGGGACCCTTGAGGGGAAAACGAATGGCGGCTCGACTCGTCGAGGCTCGCACTCTCGCGCTGCTCGATCTGGACGAGGAGGAGGAGGAGGAGGAGGAGGAGAAGGAGGAGGTAAAGGGGGCACCCCGTCAGTGGGTCCTTAGACCGTCCAGTCTCGCCAGGGCAGGGAGCGCCAGGAGGCGGGCACCTGGGCCTGGGACCACGAGGGACCTTCCAGCCAAGACGAGAAAGAGAGAGAGGTAGCATTAGGAAATGGAGGAGGAGGAAATGGAAAACGGGGGCGGGGGAGGGAGAGGAAGGCCCCCCTCGCTCCTCATCCACCCTCCTCCTCCTCCTCCTCCTCCTCCTCCTCCTCCTCCTCCTCCTCCTCCGCAGCCATTTTGACTCAAGTACTTTGGCTCAAACCCTGTGTCGCTGGCCGCCTCCCCGAGCGCGCGCCGCCGCTGGGCCGAGGCCGGGTGCGCAGAAGGGCGCCAGCTCGGCGGCGCTGGAGGCCGCGCGCGGGGCGCTGCGGGCCGTTCACGCGGCTCGCGGCCGCCTCGGGGCGGCGGCCCGCAGCGCGCCTGGTGCGCGCGGCGGAGGGCCCGCTCCGCACGGCGGTGGCGCAGCTTGGCGCGCCGCCCGCCGACCCTGAGCCCGCGCGGACGTGGCCGAGGGCATGGCGGGGGCGGTGCGAGCCCAGCGGACGACGTCGTCGCGATGGAGCAGGACGAGGACGGGGGCGGCTGGCGCGGCGGGGCTGCGGTCGACGACCAGCCGATGCTGTCCGACGAGCGGGCGGATGCGCTCCCTGTGCAGCGTCCTGCGGGCGGCGCGGGCCGCGGCAAGGGCAAAGACAAGGACAAGGGCCCGAATGACGCGGACCAGGACGAGCACAAGGACACGGACTCCCTGTCGGAGCTCCGCACGAAGGTCGCGCGCCTCAGGAAGGTCGTGGGCCTGTCCCCAGGGGCGGCGGACGCCTCAGACAATCCCCTGCAGCTGAAGGCCATCATCGACAAGCTCCTCGTCTTCAAGCAGGCTGGGATCATGGTCGGTGCGCCGCGGAAGAGCAGGGGAACGGGATGATGTTGCCCTTCCCCATCCTGTGACGTGGGGAAGCGCAGGACTGGGAGGAGCATCCTACAAGTGGCTTCACCAGAGCTCGGAGGGAGGGACTGCTCCCCATCCCTGCGCCTGACGGCGCCCTCCGTGCTCATGTCAAGGGGTCGGCATCGGTAAGTCCGACTCGCCCGTCGTCGCCTGTGCTGCGACACGTTCATCGTGCTGCTGGGCGCCCTCGCGGAGCCGCCGCAGCTGCCCGCGGAGCCCCTGAGCTGGGCCCGCGGCCGCACGCCACGAGGCAGGACCGCCGCTCTCGGCGTCGCTCTCTCTCTCTCTCCTTCTCCTCCTCCTCCTCCTCCTCCTCCTCCTCCTCCTCCTCCTCCTCCTCCTCCTCCAGCTGCCATCTGGGCCCAAGAGAGTGTCAGGGCATCATGCAAGCCCACCATGAGATTCCACAGCCTGTGAAGCGAGAAGAGTGGGGCGGCGGCCCGCATGACAGGACATGAACTTGCCATCGCTCGGACGTCCATTCCCTGTGCGTTTGTTCGGTCTCGTGCGTGCTTTCGTCTGCTCGCTGATCCGGGATGCTCCTCCAGGGTCCTCGCCGAGAACGAAATGCACACGTCCGAGCGATGCCAGATGAATGTCGTGACACGTCATTGGCCTGGGCTGGCAAGGAGAGGAAGCTCAGCGTGCCGCCCGCAGGCGCGACCCGAGAAGCCTCGCGCTGCCGACCGACGACCAGCCAGCTGCGCAGCCTCCGCGCCGCGCGCCCGTTGCACGCACGCCGGGAGATCGCGGCGGGCGCCCCTCTTCGCCGACTCTCACGGGAGCCACCACCAGGCCTCGGCACCTCAGGCAGGGAGGAGGCGGCGTGGAACCACGAGGAGGAGCCCAAGGAGGAGGGGGCGACCCACGAGGAGCAGGAGAGCTTCGCTGACCAGGGGGAGACGCCGAGCGCGAAGAGCAAGACGGCGCACGAGAGGAAGCATGGATGCGATTACCAGGAGCAGCTGTTGGGCAACAAAGGCACCACGACGCACGAGACGCAGCAGAGCTTCGCGGACCGGGACGAGGAGCTGGACACCACCACGGACACCGCGACTCACGAGGAACAGCATAGCTTCACAGACCCGGGGAAAACGCTGGGCAATAAGGACTCCGAGACTCACGGCGGAGAAACGCTGGGCGCCAAGGACCTCACCGCGCACGAGAAGCAGAGGAGCCCCCCCCGACCAGGACGAGACGCTGGGCAGCTAGGACACCGCGGCCTGTGAGGAGCAGCAGAGCTTCGCAGACCAGGAGCTGCGCATGAGGGCCCCCTGCGGCGCACGAGAGGCGGCCGAGCCGCCCAGGCCAGGACAGGCCCCTGGACGGCGGAGGCACGAGGAGGCACGACGAACGGCAGAGCGTCGCGGACCGGGGCGAGGCGCTGGGCACCCACGGACACCGCAGCGCACGAGGGGCAGCAGAGCTGCACCGACCGGGGGAGGACGCCGGGCAACAGAGACATCGAGACCCGCGAGGGGCGAGGCCCTGGGCGGGAGGGGCACCGCGCCGCGGGCGGAGACCTCCGCAGGCCACGGCGCGACGCCGGACGCCGCGGCGGGCGAGAGAGGCGGCAGAGCTGCGACGGCCGGGTCACGACGCTGGGCGCGCAGGGGCACGAAGACAAGCGAGGGCACCACGGTGCACGAGGTGCCCCCCGGATGCCCCGATCTCGTCTACGATTGCGAGAGGAGGCGGATCTCGGAGGGCCAGGTGGCCACGGACAGCTGGATGTGCGTCGGGATCGAAGAGCGGCTCGAGGCGGCAGTCACTGCTTGGACAGACCTGGGCGTCTTCGAGCAGGATGACAAAGGATTCGTCGCTCGATTGCTAAAACGCGCGGACACTTACAAGGGGATGCCGTCAGCACAAGTGGGGAGCATAACGACAAAGAGAGCGTCGGAACGACGGATACTGAACAGAGAGAAGATCAGGAGGCGGCAGGGGGCGATACTGACATCGGAGAGTGCGGGTGCCACCCTGTCGGCGTACCCCTGCGTGGGGAAGCTGGAGCCCGCAGGGCCCGAGCCTAATTGCACCAACCCACCCCACAGAGAAAGTGACCACAGCTGGGCCGAACTAGACTATATAATGTTGCTGGGCTCTAGTCGACGCGCAGTAGCCCCGAACTCGGCCAGAGAGATCGATCGATCGATCGATCCTCCTCCTCCTCCTCCACT